>PKSG01000274.1:0-102461 GCA_002916505.1 Tolypocladium paradoxum
CTCCCCGGATTGACCGACCCCCGACCACTGCTTTACAACAGCACTCTCGACATCTTGATACTCGTACGGATACCATCACCCACATCAGACGGCCGCCATCTCTTCAACGCGCCTCGAGTGCATCGGATCATCACACAAGAAGGCGCACGTCTAACTGTCGCCTCTCCGAGCTTGAAGCGCAAGGTCGGCCCGACAGGCGCCGAGCTCGTCGGCCAAGAACATACCTTACCTATACAGCTACCCACCTACGCATACGTACACGGTTCCACGCATCGTCTCCATCACTCGCTCGTCGCCCAGCCCAGCAGTAACACCGGGCAGCGATGCAGTCCCCCGACAGCGCTGCCAACACGGAGCCCTTTCCCGCCATCGACCAGGCAACCCCAGCCGGCCTCTCTCCGTCCCCCAGCGCCGATGGCTCTCGCAGCGCAACTGTCAATCGCCCTGCCGCCTCCTCGTCGCTGAGTGGGCGCCTGCGGAGGGCCTCCACGAGCTTCGAGCAGTCTGACCTGCCCGTAGGATTCCTCGCCGCGGCCGGCGGCATCGCCTCGTCCATCCTGTCGCGCCAGGCCGCGCCGCGGCCCGTGTCCTCGTCAATTGGCTCTTCTGCCGCGCAGGCGCCGCAATCTGGCGACATTCCCCTACAACCGACCAACATCCAGTCGGTGCCGGAAGAGGGCATCCAGGAAGCCAAGCGCGATGGCAGCTCAGCGTCGCAAACGACGTCGAAGCCGTCCGGCGAGCCTCCCGCGGCCGCCCCCTTTCCCAACGGCTACCACTTCCCTCCCAAGCACACATTTGGCGAGTCCTTGAAACTGGGCGGCCTGGCCTTCTGGAACTACTTCCTGACCCCGGTGGGCTTCCTCGTCACGATATACGGCCTCAACGTGGTCGCCTGGGGCGGCATGCTGTTCCTGCTTCTATGCAACGCCGGTAAGCACTGCGCCGCATGGGCCTCGCGATTCGAACCACAAGCTAATACAGAATACCATAGCGCCGGCCATGTGCCATCCGACCTGCAACGACATCAACTCGCCGAGTCGAATCTGGATCGAGATCGACTCCCAGATCCTCAATGCTCTCTTCTGCGTCACGGGCTTCGGGCTCGCCCCCTGGCGGTTTAGGGACCTGTACTTCCTGCTGCAACACCGACTCGCGCGAAAGCCCGAGGCGCTTCGCCGGCTCGCGGGTATTCACAGAGGGTGGTTCCGGCTCGAGGGCTCCGCCGAGCTGCCGGTTGATCTCGGCCCACGGAACCTTGACACCGAGTCGGCCCAGGCTGTGCCCCGTTCGGCGATTCCAATCCCGGAGGAGAAGATACCCGACGCTCCCCTCTCGGGAGTGCGGGCCCGGGCGACAAAGGTGTGGAAGATGGATCTCGTCATCTGGCTCATGGTATGGAACACGTTCCTACAATGCTGTCTGGCGGGCATCATGTGGGGGTTGAACCGGCACAACCGACCAAGCTGGGCCACGGGGCTCTTCGTCGGCCTCGCGTGCATCGTGGCTGCTATCGGCGGGCTCATCATGTTCCTCGAGGGAAAGAAGGTCAAGGGCATCGAGGGAGTACCCGTCAGCCAGAGGGATCTCAAGCAGCTGGAGCGGGACCGGCAGCATGGTATCTGGCACTACAACAACATCAAGGACAGGGACTTGGAGGCAAAGGGCAAGAAGGCTTAGGAATAGGCGAACAAGGGCGCAAAACCGATCACTTTGGGGAGTTGAGGGGGCGTCTTGCTGCTGCACGGGATACCCGTTTTATTTTACGGGCAGGTTCTTGGCTACCTACCTAGCTAGGTACCTTAGGTATTCTTGTGCCCGGCGATGGCTTGATAGGCTCATGCAAGCCTCGACGCAAAATGCGAGTGTATAGGTACCTATGGTAAAACATTGTCGACGTTGTGACATTCCAAGACGACAGCCAGCTTTCGTGTTTCTATGCGAGACTGTCGATGGCTGCTTTCGCAGAGCAAGACAGCAGAGCATCCAACGTGTCCGTCCGCCAGAATGGCTCCAGTGCACGGATCCGCACGCTGACCCCGCCCCCTCAGCGGAACGATTCCCAGGCCAGGTCCACCGTGGATGGATGGCACATGCGTCACCCGAGGCAGGTACGGATAGATACCTACCCAGGCATGTACTTGTCAAGTTGCTCACCTCATGCATCCATGTTCATCCATGGCGCCCGACCCGACCTCGTCCTACCTACCTACCTTACCGTAGAGCCAGGCAACCGACCGCCAACCTCGACAAGCGAAGCGAGGCCCTCTCCTCCTCGCGTTAATACCAGGCGACAACCCATCATCATCATCATCACCACGCACCCGACCGGTCTCGGTGGCCACCACCCGCCTCCCGCCAACTCGTCCTGCGCCGCCTCCCGCCCGCAGCTGACCAGCTGCATCCATCCATCAACGCCGCTTGCCCATCTTATCCAACACGAGTTGCCGTCCCCCCGTCGCACATCCTCGATCTCAAGCTCGGCCGTTTCCCATTCTTCCATGCGCTGAAACGGTGCCGCGACCAACAACCAGCCGCCCAGCCCCTTCTCCGTCCCGAGAGCGGCGCTTCCACGGCCCGGCGAGACACGCCAATACGATACCTTGCGTTCCCAGACACCATCGGGTTGCGCGTCTGCCGTAACTGCCCCCGCCGTCGCCATCACTACGATCGTGTCATAGAGCAGCTTGCGTGGCTGCGATAGCCATCCCTCCCGCTCCTCGCATAGATACCCAACGCTGGGCCATCGCGGTGGCCTGCTCCCCCTCTCGGCACCATGGGGCTCGCATACAACACCTACCTCAACAGCAATAAGATATACGGCTGCAAGTCGTGCAAAACCCACCTCGCCAACCACGAGGACATCATCAGTAGGGTACGCCAGCCTCGTCTGTTTGCCTCCTCATCCTCCTTCCACCCTGCCCTGCAGCAAGCATCATCACCACCGCGCCCAGATACGGACGGCATATCCACGCCGCACTGTGAGAATGTGTGCAGACCCGCGCCGGCTAACGCCGCAGAGCAGAACTTCCGTGGTCAGCATGGCAAGGCCTACCTGTTCCACAACGTTGTCAACGTCGATGCCGGCGAGGCCAACGAGCGCAACATGACGACCGGCCGCCACATTGTTCGCGACATCACCTGCCGCCAGTGCAAGGAGACGGTCGGCTGGAAGTACGACAAGGCTTATGAGAACTCTGAAAAGTACAAGGAGGGCAAGTACATCCTCGAAGCCGAGCTCCTCTGCAATGTCGCATAGCGGGGCGGGCAATGGGGCGATGGCTCCGGAGGCAGGTGCAGCACCTCGCCGTGAGCGGCCCAGCCATGAGCAATGAATGATGCGGCCAGAATCAACAACTACTTTGCGAGGCGGCAGCTTCTTCTGCCATTTGTTTGTGCGTGCGTGCGTGCGTGCGCGCGCGCTTGTGGCGTTTTGGACGGTGCAAATGGGCTATGTGGTCAACAGTCGTGTCGCTGTATCGTCGCCGGCTTCACTTTGAGCTTGTCGGGGGAGGGCATTCGGCGGCGCACTCTTGTTTCGGAGAGAACATCCAGCTTGAATAAATCCGGTGTACTTCGTATGTAGAATGCAGTAGCGGGTCTTCATAGGTCATCCATATGAGAAAATGGTGCAACATCAAGCAATGGCATCCAAACGCCAAGAGGTCCCAGCATGCGCCCGCTCCATGTGCGCCGACATCCAATCCAGTCCCAAGGGCCTAATCTCCCAACAAGCTCTAACAGCCGGTCCAATGCCCATTAGCGTCCTAGGTATGGAAGCACTCCCCTTGGGTTTTAGTCCTACTGGTGCTCGATCGGCTCCTCCGGCAGCAGCTCCTCCACCTCCTCAGCGGTTCGCAGGCTCCTCAAAGGCGGCTGCACGATGCCGTTGAAGACAAACGTCGAGTACACCAACATGGCAAAGCCGACAATCTGCAGCGTCTTGAACGACTCCCAGCCGAGGCCCAAGGAGACGATCCAGATGAAGAGTGTCCTGCAGGTATCAATGGTCGACCTCGACGTCGCACTGACGCTGCGTGTCACCGACAGGCCGAAAAAGTTGAAGCCGCTGTAAGTCGGTCAGTCATTCTGCCGATTCTCCAATCTAGAGCTGCACTTGATGGTGGCCTTACCCGATGCTTATCATGATGAGAACACTCGAGACCCAGATGCGCTTCTGCGTCATCTGGCGCAACCCTTCCACCATGTCAAAGTACCCGTATCGGCCAGCGTCAGTCCGGCCAACGGCCAGATGCATGACAACCATACCGGCAAGTGTGACGACGAAGCCAAAGAGGCCTTCCCAGCCGACCACCCTGACGGGCTCAATGGGCGAGTTCTCCAGCATCCATTCTTCCAGCACGAACTGGGTAGCCGTGAAGATCTGGGCTCCGGCAATCAGCAAGACGCCGATAATGGCCCTCGCGGCGTCGCTAAGTCCACCATCCGCTTCGTCAGTGCCGTGCTCCGACACCTTCTTTTCGTCCGGCCAAATAGCCCCAGCCAATCCCACGACAGCAACACCCAGGACAACGCCAACCAGAGACAGCCACTGGAACAGGCGAAGGTGCCTCCGCAGGAACAGCACGCTGAAGAGACCAACGAACAGGACGAGGGCGCCGCGGGTCATTTGATAGATGGAAGCGGCGACAAGCAGGAGCCCCGCATTCATGAGCGTGGTGCCGCAGATGTCGCAGATGGCAGGAAGCGCAAGGAGCAGGACTCGAAAGCCCCGGAGGACGGACGGAGCGTTTACGTCGGGCTTTGGCTGGCCGTCACGTTCATCAACTTGGGCATCGGCAACGTCGTCGGTATGAACCGCCTGATAGCCACGCTCGGCAGGCGACGGCCTGGAAGCGAACCGGCGATAGAGAGACATGAGACCAACGACGAGCCAGCATCCCATCTCACCGATGAACATCTGGGCCGTCTGCAGCACAGGCTGCTCGAAGAGGGCGGGCCGCTTCCCACTACCTCGGTCGCAGTTTCGGACACATTGGTTATCCTGGCAGACGGCCGTCAGCAAATGGCTCTACGTGGTAGAACAGTCTCGTCCTGGGCAGCCGCATCCATACCTGGTATTTGGTCAACAGCGTGTTGCAGACGCCCGTCAGTAGCATCATGGCCACCAGGAAGGGAACGGCCGCGCGGGACGCCATGGTGGGTGGGTTTGATCGCGGATCCGCTGTTGGTCGTGGTGGTTTGCATTCGCGAGCCGGCTCGAAGCTTAAAGTTCGTTTACGAAGTGTGACGAAGCTCTCCAGGTCCCAAAATGAAGGACGCCAGGAGTGCCCGTTCCTGCTGATGTCGTCAGACGGGGAGCTGATGCGGCGACACGGGACCCAGCCAGGCCTCATTAGATGCATACTCGTAGGTAGGTAGCTACTTCGCAAGGTACTCCGTAATCTTTTCAATGGGCACAATAGGGACCCACTTACCTATGTAGGTAAGTACCCTGCCTGCCAGAAAGGACCCGAACTTGAACAAAGCGCTGCGGCTCGACCTGGCTGGCAAAAGCGACTCGAACCGCTGGATGGCGACATTTACTGCGGCCGTGGAATCCTTGAACAGGGCTGGAGTGGAATCCTGTCCCATCGCCGGCGGTCAGCTCAAGAGGGTCTCAACTACTCGGACCCGCCTAGTTAAGGTAAGATCAGCAGCTACTCGTTCCACATGTCGATCCAAGGTCGAAAATCTCCCACTTCTAGAGTACCCAATGCCGAGCAGCGGATTCCCAAGCATCCTCCCGCTCCAAGCTACCGTCCACGAACATCTGAATACAAAGAAAGCCCTTGCCTGTGGAAGAAGCGATTCCATGGACAGCAATCAAAGCCAAATCAAAGCCAAACGCCATGGCAGGGACATGGGACCATATCCTCTGCACGCGTTCATCATGTCAAGTCGTCCCAATCGTCCTCCGCGGGCAGTAGCCTGAGCACGTTTGCGGACAGTGGACGGACCCTGATCTGCCTCGAGGAGACCACTGGGCAGTTCTTTTTCCCAGACGAGGTCTCTGGTGCAGCCCAGGGATCGTTTTCTTTCCCGCTGCACGTCGTCAGCCTGGCACTCCCTCTCCGCGTCTTTCGAGTCAATGCTGTCGTCACCTTCCGAGCTGCCAATGCGGCCGGTTCGGTGCTCCAGCTCCGGTGCCGGTTAATACGGTTTCTTGACGGCTCTGCCGCCTCTCGGGGCCTCTCCGCGCCGACCCGGTCGGCTCGACCATCTCCCTCATGACTGGGGAGAACCCACTCGCTGATTCCTTCCTCCCAACGCCAACCGGAGAATATTGTGCTGACCCTCGCAGATTCCTCAGCGCTTGGCAGGCTCTCCGCGAAGGCCAGGTCTCGCAGATCTTTGGTCCTTTGCGCCAAAAGAAAAGCAACGTCAGTCCGTAGACCACGGCCAAAGGAGCCACCCAGGTCCAGGTCATCCAGCTTGGCGCACGATTCAGTCACGCTATCCCGGCCAGGCATTGCACAGCTCCTGCTGCGATGCTGGGCCACCGAGCAGAGCAGAAGGATCGTCTGCCGATAGTGTAGCTGGGAGCTGGCGCCGCTTCCGGCCTTTGCAGCCAGCTCTTTCAGCTCTGTTCTCGCCCGTCGCTTGAAAGTCAGACCTGCAAACGGGGCGTCCAACACTGCAAGATGGCGTGCCAAGGCGAACATGAAAAGTCCATTGTCGTGCCCTCCCTGCCGCCTGCTATGCTGGCGGACCTCAGCGACACAGAAGTCCAGCACAAAGATCACGCGTCTCCAGGCCCGCTTCCTCTTTTGTTCCTTGTTTGTGCTGTGAGCGGTCGTTACTGCAATGGCTGCCGCCACCAGGCCGGCGGCCACGCTGATGAGTGTCTGCTCGGTGTTGCCGGGCTGTTGGGTAGAGGGCCTTCCTCGATCACCAAGCGCGAGAAGCGGCAAACATGTCGACATGAAAGCGGTGACTGACGTCCCCGATTTTCTCGCTGTCATGACTTCTAGGCTTGAAGCCCACAGGCTGGCAAAGGACTGGGTGGAGAGCCAGCTCACCGGTAACAGGCCATCTTGAACAAGCGTGGAGACACAGCTCAGCGCTGCTCCAGGAGCTCTTTTGCCGTTGGATGCTTCCAGGACATGACGCAACGGTAGCAGCCGTTTGCTCTCGGTGAGCTTGCTCTGCGTGCCGCCTGGCGCGGGAAGAAGTGCGTCGACAGACTCGGCGAGCCGGTTGGCCTCGTCCGCACAGCTGAGGTGCAGACACAGTCGAATGAGCAGTCCGACGTAGGCTGGTTCAAACAGGCCGTCTGAGACAGCCTCTGAAAGCAATGACATAGCGTGAGATCGCACCGCCAGCTTCAAAGGACGCCACCCAGAGCTGGATGACCCGAGTTCTTCCAGTTGTTCGTACAGCTCGAAGGAGACATTGGACGCATCCCACATGGATTGCCGTCCCTGTTCCTTCGCCGCTTGCCTCTCGTATGCCTCAATATTGGCGAGACAGGCGGGTACTTTACGCAAACACATTCCAAGGAGTGAATTGCGATGGGGTTCGCGAACTTCGGGCATGGTTGATCGGAGTAGCCCATTCAACCAGCCAAAGATGGCCTCGTATATTCGATATCGTCCGTCGGTGACCGCTTGACGCAGCGACCTCATCTCCCCAACGAGATCCGAAGCTGTCTCGAGTATGTCGTATTGTACAGGGGGCGACGGGATTTCTCGTGCTGGGAGAGGCGTGTCCGGCTGTTCTCGGATCTTGCGCCACACGGGGGTGGGAATGTGGACTTGGCCGGAAGCCGGAGACGATCTGCCCAACTTCATGGCTCCGAGAGTACGAATTGGCCGCGGCGGAGTCATGGCAGCCGCTGGCTTCGGTGCTGCCGCCGCTGTCTGTCGTCTGCGACCACCATACGTGACGCGGATGCGTTTTGATGCCTTGGGTTCGTTGTCGGCCGGGCAGGGTCGTTTCGGTTGACGAGACGGCATAGCTGGCTCTTCCATAGCAAGTTTGCGCAGGCCCGCCAGTCGCGACTGCAGCTGGCGAAGCAGCCGGTGGCATCGAGCTGCAGTCCATGGCTGCAGGTCATGTCCTGCGCTGCATCGGGTAGAAGCGGCGAAGGATGGCCGTGGCCTCACAAACGGATCGAGCGCTGGTTCTGGCGTCGGCCCATGATGGGAGTGATGCATAGATATAAAAATTAGGAAGCGAAGATGAAATAACAAAAATAGCGTTAGCACTGCGATGACTCGGTTGGAGTAGATATCATCAAGAGATGTTGAAGAGTGCCTGGTGGAAGAGTGCTTGCTGGGCACCTCGTGCTCAAGTGTTTACTTTCTTCCTTTTCTGGACTAGCGCCCACGTTTAACCTGGAGTCATCCGGCTTCGGGGCCCGCGACACACAACGGTACCCGTGCAGTACGCGGGTAGTGCAGGGCCTGCTTCGGGCCGGCCGGGTATCCCGGATGTAGCCAAGAGCTCCAGCTCGCCGGGACATTGCCGTGGCCATTCGTCCAATTTTTTCCTGTCCTCCCCAGACTTTTGTCCATCTCTCAGCTTCCGTCAAACCAATTCCCTCGCCAAATTGTTGCGCCTGTTCCCAGCTGCTGCCGGCGGGTGCCTCATGACTGGCGTTTTTGTTTCCTCTGTACCACCTTGTATTCTACCTGTACCTTTAGTTCCAACCGTCCACTTGTATAAGAATGGCTGCCGAAGCACAGTTCCAGACGCCTGCTTCAACCTCCACCCCGGGTAGGTATACTTGTCTACGGCGCTGAGCCGTTGAACCCGAGGCGCCGGCTGACCGTGGACTGCTTCTTCTATCAGAAAACACCCCCAATGAGCCCAGCGATGCCGTGGCCACCTCGGCGGAGGTGGTGGCGGAGGCGGATGCCGGAGCCGACTGTATGTTTGGCTCTCGATGGCAACGCTTAGCTGGCAGGATCTGACCGTGCTACAGCTTTAATAAACCTCTCCATCGTCTTGCCCGACTCGAAGGCGCCAAGGATGCAAATCTTGGTTAGGAATCCCGCCAATTGAGGCCCTGGCAATGTGCTGACGGGACAGGCAGGTGTCTTCCCAGGAGCAGGTCCACGAGGTTCGCCAGTCCGTCATCGACCTCCCCGCGGCCTTCCGCTACACCTGCTTCCACCTCGAGTATCGTGGCCAAAAGGTCAACGACTTCATCCCCATCGCCGAGATCCCGGACCTCGAGCCTGAGCCCGAGTTTCACTTGGTTGAAGACCCTTATAACGAGAAGGAGGCGCGGATCCACCTCGTCAGGATCAGGGAGCTCATAGGCGCTGCTGGAGATCGGGCGGACATCTCACAGGGTGTTCTCCCCGGCATGTCGCTTTTCGAGGGACTTTCCTTGAACTCTCCGGCTGGGGCCGACGCCGCAGAACAGCTTCCCGTCCAGGACTACGACTTCCAGGCCATGCCGTCCCTCACAAGCCTCATCCCTGAGCCCGCCGAACCGTCTCCGAAGACGGTCAAGTCGATATCGCTGTCGTCTTGGAACCCTCCTCCTTGCCATCTCAGGCAACGAGGCCACCTGCTGTACATCGTCGTCACAACCAACGAGGGCGAGCAGTTCCAAATCACCTCGCACGTGTCTGGGTTCTTCGTCAACAAGTCTTCCAACGCCAAGTTCGACCCCTTCCCACGACCCGCACCAAAGGGCCATTCCGCCCACTCTCTCCTCGAACTCATCGGCCTCGTTTCTCCCTCCTTCTCCGAGTCGTTTTTACAGCTTCAGGAGCACAATAACCAAAGAGACCCATTGGCCACGTTCCAAATTACCAACGCCATACCCGCGGCCCCCTGGGTCGTACCGTCACCCAACTCTGCCCTTTGTGCCCACGTTCCTGATGCCACGCGCCCTCAGGAGACGTACCTGTTGTCTGGGGTGGAGAACACGGACACCTTGCGGGACTGGAACGAGGAGTTTCAGTCGGCCAAGGAACTCCCCAAGGACACGGTGCAGGACAGGGTCTTCCGTGAGCGACTGGTATCAAAGCTCTTTGCCGACTATAACGACGCGGCAACAAAGGGCGCGGTCATGGTTGCCCGCGATGAGATTTCGCCCCTGAACCCTACGGAGTGCAGGGATGCCCAGATTTTCGTCTACAACAACATCTTCTTCTCCTTTGGTGCCGACGGAGTAGGGACGTTTACATCCGAAGGAGGCGACGAGGCCGCGCGGGTCGCGACGGGCAAAGACGTTGCCGGTGTCAAGCTGGTTAATCAACTAGATATCGACGGACTCTTTACCCCTGCTACGGTGGTTGTCGACTATCTCGGCAAGCGCATCGTTGGCCAGAGCATCGTGCCTGGAATCTTCAAACAGCGCGAGCCTGGTGAGAATCAAATCGATTACGGTGCGGTCGACGGTAAGGAAATTGTCGCGGCAGATGAACGGTTCGCCTCTGTATTCGCACAGCTTTCCAAGGCTCTCAAGGTCAAAAACCACCCGGTTTGGGACAAGGATGGAAAGAGGTTTGACTTGGAGGCGAGTGTCGAAACCAAAGGTCTCATGGGAACCGACGGCCGCAAGTACGTCCTTGACCTTTACAGGATCACACCGTTCGACATTACCTGGCTGGATGAGACCAGGCTGGCCTCGAGCGAAGGTGAGGCCAGGGACTACCCTCACCGGATGACAGTCCTGCGGCCGGAGCTGGTGGAATCGTTTGCACGATTCAGGATGAAGCAGTGGGTCGATACAGAGTTGGCTCGCCGCGGGCAGGCGAAGCGCGAGGAGTCGGCAAATGATGCGAACGGGGAAAAGGAAAAGACTGCCGAAACGGAGGGCGAAATGTCTACGAAAAGCCAGCTCGACCTCTCCGATTTCAAGTTTGCCCTCAACCCCGATGCCTTCAGCGGCCAGCTGCCTCAAAATGATGAGGAGAAGGCGCAGCTCGACGAAGATGAACAAGAAGTCCGCGAGGTATGCAAATATCTGCGCGACCAGGTCATTCCGGATCTGCTGCGTGAACTCTCCGATTCAGACATCAGCTTCCCCATGGACGGACAGTCGCTCAGCCGTCTCCTGCACAAGCGGGGCATCAACGTGAGATATCTCGGAAAGGTGGCGACGCTCGCCACAGATGGACGACTGCGCTGCCTACGCGAGATTTGTATTCAGGACATGGTGTCGCGCGCGTTCAAGCACGTTGCCGCAGTCTATCTGCGCTCTCTGCCAGTACCTCTCACGGCTGCCTGCGTGTCTCACCTCCTGAATTGTCTCCTTGGCCACGGCCTGAACCCCAAGCCTGCCGCCGAAGTTGAGTCGTGGCTTCGAGTTTTGTATTCCGGTGCCGACTTGTCCTACGAGCGGGTGACGCCAGAGACTCTTCGATCTAGCATTGAACAGCAAGTACTCCAGCGTTTCAGATACAAGCTGGATGCGCAGTGGTTCCAAGAGATTCGGAACACGCAGCTGCTGCGGGAGGTCTGCTTGAGACTTGGTTTCCAAATGCAAGCCAAGGACTATGTGTTCGAGGGCGCCAACAAGTCGGACGCGCAGCCTGCCGCCGAGGCCGCTCAGGACCAGACAAACGGACAGGCCAATGGAGAGTCGAAAAAGAAGAAGAAGAAGGCTCGGGATGGCTCGCCGGCCTCTATGGCGTCGGCCACGGTCGGCCATACCTTCACTCCCGATGACATCGTGGATGTGGTTCCTCTAGTCAAGCACTCTTGCCCTCGAAGCGCGCTTGCAGAAGAGGCGCTCGAGGCGGGCCGCCTTTCCATAATCCAGAACCAGAAGAAGCTGGGCCAGGAGCTGTTGCTCGAGTCCCTGTCATTGCACGAACAGATTTATGGCATCTTGCACCCTGAAGTGGCAAAGGTGTACAACAGTCTCTCGATGCTGTACTACCAGCTTGATGACAAAGAGGCCGCTGTTGAGTTGGCGAGGAAAGCCATCGTTGTCGCTGAACGGACCGTGGGCGTCGACTCGGCGGAGACGTTGCTCAACTACTTGAACCTGAGCCTGTTCCTCCACCAAGTCGGTGACAGCAAAGGCGCTCTCGCCGCCTCCAAGCATGCCTTGATGCTTTGGAAGATCATCTATGGCCCCGGGCACCCCGACTCGATCACTACCATCAACAACGCGGCCGTCATGCTGCAGCACCTGAAGGAGTACCACGAGTCGAGACTCTGGTTCGAAGAGTCGTTGCGTGTGTGCGAGTCAGTCTTCGGGAAGCAATCCGTCAACTCGGCCACTCTGCTGTTCCAGCTAGCCCAGGCGCTTGCGTTGGACCACGACTCCAAGGGCGCCGTCAACCGGATGCGCGAGTCGTACAACATTTTCCTCAACGAGCTCGGCCCCGAGGACAAGAATACCAAGGAGGCCGAGAGCTGGCTCGAGCAGCTGACGCAGAACGCCGTCTCGATTGCCAAGCACGCCAAAGATGTCCAGGCCAGACGCATTCGATCGGGCATCCGCTTCCCTGCCGCGGCTGCTCCGGCCCAAGCCACCACCGGCGGGCCATCCCAGCGGATTGCTTCCTCGTCGCAGATGGATTCCCGCAGCATCGATGAGCTCATCAAGTTCATTGAAGGCGGAGACCAAAAGTCCAAGCCGTCCAAGAAGCGGCCGGCCGGTCGCGGCAACCCCAGGCGGAGAGGGCAGAGCACCGCCGCGTAAGCGGAGCGAATAGACTCCTAATGGGTGGAGGCTTGATGTGCCTACATCTGAGTCCGTTGCTGCCAACTCTGCCTGTTAATAGCTCGACATGCATGTACACTTAGTATATGGCCGGTGGCCAGGGACTGGGTGGGAATGCATGGTTTGTGGGTTCTGCATGGGACAGTACATCAAAGGAAGCATGAAAAGCATCTACGAGCATAGGCGCACATCCGCCTAGTGTAAATCTAAGTATGCCAGCTACACTCTGGCTCGGTTAGCTGAGCCAGAAGACATCTTCACTCAAAGTCTTTTTGCTATCGAAAAGCGCCATGTCATTGTTGGCTCATGTGATGCTTTGCGCTCAAGACGAGTAGTCACGATGCCAACCAGAGTATTTTGGTCGGTGAGGGCCTTGTCTCATCGCTTCGCTGTAATCACGACTTCGGCCACGGCCCCTGATAGTTTCAACGACTGCGGTGCCAGGGTCAGACATGCACGCAGCGTCTGCAACGTGGTGCGCCAAAGTTGACATTGGCGAAGCATTCCACAGCATGCAGAGAAACTGCCCTAAAATCATCAGCCAGTCCCAAGACACCATGGCCAGTTCCCTTGTGCAGATGCCTTTCCCCCACAGCCCGAAGATATGGTCAATCCAGCTAGCAAACCTACATTTCATCAGATAGATTCGTACACGTTTTTCCACGCCCAACGCTCCAGGTACATTTCATCATCATTATTTCCCTTTCAGCGCACTTGCCATGGAGACCCCTCGCCCCACTGGCGCGTGGTAGGAGCCGATGCTCTGGAAACCCCTGGAGAGAAACATGTTAGTGCTGGCTCTGTTTTGATCTCATTTATTGTACTCACTTGGTCAGGTCAAAGCCTTGTTCGTCGTCTGGCTCCTCTGGAGCCACACGTTCCTGCGAACCGCCCGTCCTCTGGGGCCTCGAGGGGCTGCTGGGAGGGGATTTACTGGCGCGGGGAGGGCTGCTACTTTGTGGAGGTATCCCGCTTGCAGGCTTCGACGGGCTCAGTTCATACTGAGCCGGAGGTTTCAGCGGTGTGCTGCCAATATCTGCGTACTTCCAGAAGGGTGCGGGCGAGCTGGTCGGCATATGCTGGCTTGGCCTCTGCGCCGTACTCGGAGGGGCCAACTTTGGGTGGATTCGCGGCGGCGCAGGCGTGACAAACGAATTCCCATCCTCTTGCAGATATGATGATGTGAGGGTGGGTGACTGAGGGTTGAAGGTGGAAAACGATGAATCAGGGCCCGAGCTCGCAGCAGCTTTCCTGTGCCGGGGCAGCGGGCTTCCGTCCGCGGTCAGGGCGGCGTTTCTTCCTGCTCCCCGTTCAGACGCTCGCTCAGGAGTCGACTGTGTAACTTGAAGAGATGATCGCGGAGGGGGAGACACCAAGGGCGAGCCTCGCCGTTTCCGGGCGGATGGAGGATCTCTCGTCGCCATGTCCCTGGGCCCGTGCGTGATATAGTTGAGCTGGTTTGGTGACGATGGGGCCGAAGAGCCTCGATGGCCGCCGCGACCGATCTTGTAGGCATTTCGAACCATGTCCTCCCTGGCCTCGGCGACAATTTGCCACTTCATGCCTTTTCCTGGTTCATCAGTCGACCGAGCCACCTTGTCGAACGACTTGTTAAGAGACAGGTTGTGCCGGATGGAGTTCTGGCCACGCTGGTCAGTATGCGATGCACTAGTGCTGTAAAAGCCGTGCTGGTATGGGGAACAAAGGACCTACCTGCCAGCCCGCCGGCTGCTGGTGGCGATAATACGAGTAGCTATTCATTATGAAGGTGTAGATGCCATTCAAATTCAGCTTCCCGTCGGGAGCATTGAGTATAGCCTGGGTGATCATCTGGGCATAACTGTACTGGGGCTTTATATGTTGATTGTCGTCATGGCTGAGGTCCACACCATTGGCGCCTATCATGACTGCTGGGGTGCTGGCAGCAGGAGATTTCGCGGTCGAGGCGGCACGGCGACGTTGCGTCGAGGGCGGCGTTCCTGGTCGCTTATAATCGGGAGGTGCCGGCGCAAGGAGAGGTTGGCGGCGGGATGCAGGGGCCTGGGACGCCTCGGGGCTTAATCCGCATCGTTGAAGGAATGTGGGGTGGACATGGAGCGGGCTGATTTCAGAAGGCAGGACGAACATCATCTCGACGTTTCCAATCTCCATGACTTCGCCACTGGTGAGAGGGTGCGAGGCGTGAGGCTTGAGGGGCTGGCCATCGACCTTGGCGCCATTGCGACCCTTGACTTGCAGCAGCCACTTCTCGTCCTTGGGGTCGAAGGAGATGGAGGCGTGCTCGCGCGAAACCATCTTGCTGGGCCCGAGGTCGATGTGAACGTGGCCCTCATCTTCATCGTCGTCGGCGGGGGACGTTTCCGGGGCGCGACCGATATTGACGGAGAGCTTGGTAATGTAGAAGGTCCAGTCTTGCGCAGCCACTTTGGCGTATGCCTTGACTCCGTCGCCATTCGCCTCGTGGATGGCGTTGGCGTGGTCTTTGGCGGCTTGGACAGGCTGGCCCTTGAGCTGCTGGGTGACCTGCGACACGACCTGGTCATCGTCGGTGCCGGGCGACTCGCTAGCATCGTGAGCGCCTGACAACTGGCTCCTCTCGGCAGGGTCGGGAGAACGAGCCTTCTTGCGGCGCTTGGCGGGACGGCTGGGAGAGGAGTCGTCGATGTCAACGTTGGAGTCGGCGTCTTTGTCCTTGCGCAAGTCGCGCCGGGCGCGCTGGGCCCTCTTGGCTGACGGCGGCATCGCGGGAAGGGTGTGGAGGCGAAGGGGGAGGTCGGTGGGGGAGTTGCCGCGAGAACTGGTCAGGATCGATGGTGTCGCGCACAGGGGCTGATGACGTTGGGATCGGCGGTTGGCTGGCACAGGCAGGCTTTGTTTGTTGTTAATCATCAAGAGGCCCAGAGCGCAGCGCGGCGGCAGAGGGCACGAGCGCGGGCGACGGTTCGCATCAAAGGTGACGGGGCGTGGTGGTTGTCAAGGGCCAAGCCAAGGATCAATGAATCAATTAAAGTGCCCTGCCCAAAGTTTGAACCGCGTACTCGTACGAGTGAGTACGCGTTTCGGCGACCCTCGCCCTCGTTTACAGCCTTAGCGCGCGCCAGCTCCACTACCACCATGAGTGCAAGTCTTGTACATTGGCTGCTGCTTGGGGTACCTTGGCCGTGCTGGAGACACCTGGCATGCAGCGGTGCGCTGAGCGCTGTGCAAGTATGCGGCAGCCAGGCTCGTGTGCCTCGAGGTAATCAAGTGGTACTCCGACGACGTACTCCGTACGGCAGCCCGCCCAGCCGAACTCCGATACAAGCATGCATCGGAGCAGGGCCGGCTCCACCGCTGATGATTGCTTGGGTATTCACTCACTGCAAGCACATACCATTCCTGGCACTGTTTAGGTGCGAGCAAAGAGATGGAAGAGACAGACGGTTTTGAATGAAAGCATATATATCATAAACAGAATGTCAAGGTCCAGAGGTTATGTAGTCTTCTCTGCTTCCCGAGGCTCGAAACAGCTGGAGGAAAATAGTTCCCCCACCAGCCGCTGCGCTCGCGGACCTCCGCCAGTAGCTTAACATGCTTACAGTGCGACTGTCTGCACCAACAAAACATGCACCCGCGACAAACCACCAACAAACCAGCATCACCTCCACTGCCACCCTCGTCCTCCACCACTGCGCCGACACGCGTCCCTTTTTCTCTTCCTTTCTTCACCCTCCTTCCCCTTTCTTTCGCCAGTTATACGCCACTGCGATTGCCGGAGACGGCTGACCGGCTACCAGGCCGCTGACGGACCGCCTCGATACCGCGAAACGCCTCCGGCAGCCAGACAGCCTTTCCTTTGTCACCTGCCTTGCCCTTCCCCACGCCCATCCTCGCCGACCCTCGGCCTCGGTCTTGACCTCGATTCCGACAGTTGCCCTCGACTAAACAGCAATGCCTGGCGATCAGGTTTGCGGCGTCACGCCGCCCATCTCCGTAACTCTACCCACGGAGCATGAGAAGCGGGTCAGCGACGCCCTCATCGAAGAGCTTCGACGCCAAAAGACTTTTGAGAGCCCATCTGACACCCAGAAGAGGTATGGCACCATGCCCACTATCGTTGCTTGGCGTCTTCCATGTATCTAACTTGTCATTCTTTCCCCTCACAGACACAAGGTCCTCGAGTCGCTCCAGAACATCTGCGACGAGTTTGTCAAGCGCGTGGCCCGAACGAAGGAACCCAAGAACGAAATCCTCATCAAAAACGCTCGAGGCAAAGTCTTCACCTATGGAAGCTTCCGCCTCGGCGTCTTTGGGCCCGGCTCCGATATTGACACGCTCATCGTCGCCCCCAAGTACGTCACTCGCGACGACTACTTCGAGTACTTCCCCGACATGCTGGTTGACATGGCCCCCAAGGGCGCCATCACCGAGTTGGCCGTTGTCACCGACGCTTTCGTTCCCATCATCAAATTCGAGTACTCCGGCATCAGCATCGATTTGATCTTCTCGCGCATTATACAGAAGCAGCTATCGCCAGACCTCCAGGACCTCAAGGACTCGGGCCTCCTGCGTGGGCTAGATGAGGCCGAGCTGCGTTCCTTGAATGGCACTCGCGTCACTGACGAAATCCTGAACCTTGTTCCCGAACAAAGCACCTTCAAGCTTGCCTTGCGGGCCATCAAGCTCTGGGCTCAGCGCCGCGCCGTCTACGCAAACATTATGGGTTTTCCCGGTGGCGTGGCCTGGGCCATGCTCGTCGCCCGTGTTTGCCAGCTGTATCCAAAGGCTGCCACTTCTGTCATCGTCAACAAGTTCTTCCTCGTCATGGGCCAGTGGCGATGGCCTCAACCTGTACTCCTCAAGCCCATAGAGAGCGGTCCCCTCCCCGTCCGCGTCTGGAATCCCAAGGTACGTTGCCCCTTGCATTTTTGCCCCTTCGTAACAAGCGACATCACGGCTGACCAAGCTGCGAGCAGGCTTATAAGGGTGATTCCTTCCATCTCATGCCAGTCATCACCCCAGCATATCCTTCGATGTGTGCGACGTTCAACATCACGCGGTCTTCCATGACCATCATCAACCAGGAGCTCCAGCGCGGCCTAGAGCTGACAGAGAGCATAATGGTGGGCAAGATGCCATGGAGTGACCTATTCGTCAAGCACACCTTCTTCACTGCGGATTACAAGTATTACATTTCCGTCACCACTGCGAGCAAGGACAAGGAGGCGCACAAGGTTTGGTCTGGCTACGTTGAGTCCAAGGTCCGAATGCTCGTCCAGAAGCTGGAACTGCATCAGTCCATAGCGCTAGCACGCGCTTTCAACAAGGGTTATGATCGCCGCCATCGCTGCAACGACAACACGCAGATTGCGCAAGTACAGGAGGGTAGTCTCGACTTCGTTATCAAACCCGACGACACCGACACTGGCTCCGACAACGACGCGAACAAGAAGCAGGAGCCCGCAGAAGATGGGGAGGGCTCACAACCTCCCTTCCCGGCCGATGTTTATACTACCACTCATTACATCGGCCTGGAATTAGAGAAAAGTAAGCACCATCTCAGCGTTCCTAACAGATCATCCTGAGAGCAATCAGGCTGGTGTGCGGTCTACAGTGGAATACTGCTAACTTTGAGTCTCTGTAGAAGCGAAATCCCTGGACCTATCTTACCAGGTAGACGAATTCAAGACGCTCTGCACGCAGTGGAACAAATACAAAGACGAGCTGCAACCTCTGGTTTCTATTGGCATTCAGCACGTGCGAAAGTGAGTTTACACTGAACAAAGGTCAAGCCGGGGCACTGCTAATGTCTACGCAGCGTCAATCTTCCCGACGACGTCTTCGAGGCGGGCGAAGCGAAGCCGCAGAAGAAGGGCGCTAGAGGCACCTTGAACGGCAAGAAACGTGGCCCGTCAGAGGTATTTATTCATCATCGGCCCTCCTTGTTCCGAATGAGCAAATGCAGTGCCGCGGGCGAGCGTCCCGGTAGTGGATGAAGTGAGCTGACAACATTTTAGGACAATCCTCCACCACCAGCGAAGCGGACGCAGACTTCTGTTGTTGCCGCCGGCTGAACTGGACCGAACTGTTTGGCCTGCCTTGGCCGGTGATTTGGAAAGGTGTTCGATGAGCGACGTTTGGGTGGTTTTAACTCGCTCCTAGGGAGCAACTTGGACAAGGCTCGATCCCATGAGGAGCCCCTAATACGTGATGCCCCCTGCTGACACGCAAAAAGTTGACGCAGTTTGCTTTTATACTGGACGATAATAAGGCGTCGGTATTTCTGGCCATCGTTTTATCCGCCAGTGATCATTTCCCGGCTGTCACTGGCTGGCAACGAGGTACAGACAGATGCATGTAGGCGACATCGCATATGGTGAGCAACCCGACAAAGGTTTTCTTTAGAAAAGTCTCGCATTCTACGAGGCCATTCTGGATGGGCCATGAGTATTGGCCGTGGGTCTCGGCGGATGCGAATTGACATATCTCGCAGATCCGCGACGATGCCCCTCATTGAGGGCTGTATCTAGAAAATTTGGCCTTGCTAGATGATGAATACAGATGTAATTTCGAGGCATGAGAGCCTCATTATACGAAGTTCTCGTCGTCCACTGCCAGCCATCCTGTCCGTGACCATGCCAAGCTTGGGGTACCTGGGCTGGCCGTTGGGTGCCTAAGAGGGGGTGGACATGTGCACGAGGTATGTCTGAACTTGGGCTACCGAGTAATTAGTGAACATGGAGGCTAGCTGAATATTCGACGAGTCACCCTTTTGCAGGTTCAGGCGTCTCACAGGTCGTCATCGTCTGCGTCGCTTCCGCTGGACCAGTCGTCCTGGTAGGCGTCGGCAATCTCAGCGAGGCCATTGCTCAGCGTCTCCCGTTCTTCCACCGCGATGGACCGAGAGACTTGGGATCGCAGGGTCCTCATGCGCGCCGACATGCCTGTGTTTGTGGACAAGACGGTGCGCACTATTAGCCCAGCCTGGTCGGCGGAAGCATCCGCGTAGATGTGCGGGTAGCTATCCAGTAAGGGGAACTGGAGCCGAGAGGTGTATCTGTTTGTGGCATCAGCTTCGCTGCCGGTAACGAGATGGGATGCCATCGGACTTACTGTCGAATGACGGGGTTTCCCACCAGGGGTCGCGACCGTGGGTTTGGCGCATCCTCGTCCCCGTCACTCGTGCCGCGAGGGCCGCGATAGGACGACAGCTGGCCAAACACCCGTCCAGCTCGATCTTTGCCTCTGACATTGCTGCCACGGCCTAGCTGGAAAAAGTCCACGTCGAGTGTCTCTCTGTCCACATCATCAGCATGTGGCCCAACATCCATCTTGGCGCTGGCAAGAGTCTGGTTGCCATCCGTGTTCAGGCTCTCTGCCATGGCGCTCAAGGATATCGATTGATGGCCGGACTCGGCAGCCAGCCTGGACTGCAGCGTTGCACTCTCCGCAGCGGTAGAGACGAGACCAGATACGTGCCATGGCGAGCTGCGGTCTACGGCGAGCTTAGACGAGAGCCGGCCCTCGGGGAGTGCTAGGGGCACCACCATGGAGGCCTGTGAACAGGCCTGGCTCAAGCTCTGTGCCGTGTTCACGAGGCGTAGCTGGCGTGTCTCACGCGGCACATCAGCCAGGGGGCTCTGTAGGCCCCATACCCAGATGCATGATTTGGGATACTCGTCCCGCAGGGCCTCGAGATACGACGAGGCGAAGCCGCCCCAGGCATCGTCCAGCGTCGTAAAGACCTGCATTCCCTGCATGAGATCGCACTCCTCGACAAAGGGCCTCCAGTCCCGGTCGACAATGTCATGCTCCTTGTCGAGCGAGCCAAACAGCTCCGTGCCCATGGCGAAGCGCTCAAAGGGCCTGATGGAGGAGTCGAGCTCGTAGTCGTAGAGCTGGACCAGCGACTTGGGGTGAAAGTAGACGCGCGAGAAGTCTGACCAGTAGCGCACGGTGGATTTTGTGAGCTGGGAAGGCTCCGTGCCGGCATCTAGACTCTGCTGGTAGACGCTGGGGTGCACGGCGTCTTGCTTGTGCACCGCGGATGGGCCGGACCTGTGACAGCGGTTAGTGAGATGTGGATGAGAAGCAGGGCCAACGCTCCTGGAGGCCTAGTCTTGACGAGCATGTAAAAGTCCGACGGAGTGGAAGCTTACCAGAGCGAGTCGGCTGCTGCATTGGACTCCGATGTAGCATCATACAGCGTGTTGATCTTGCGTAGCGAGCCAAAGCCGCCTTTCAGGTCATAGACCACGGTCCTGGGCAAAAAGGTTTCCGAGCCGTCTTCCCCTATGCCCCCTCGCCAGTGGACATTGTGGTCAACTGGGGACTTTTCCTGGTCGCCATATGTGAAGTACGACTCTTGGGCGTTCCAGAAGTGCGTGGCCGTGTAGTTGCTGAGGTTGCCGAGCTGGAGGGTGATGATCTCACGCATGACGACTTTCTGCGTAGCCAGGGCCGCGAGCAAGGTCTGGCTTCCCCCTCAAGGCGGGCTGGCCTGGAAACTGTTTGCAATATAGCTCCGTGTTGTAGTTTGAGGTTGAGCACACCGCGGATTCGCCTGACAGCAGT
Organism: Tolypocladium paradoxum; assembly: GCA_002916505.1. Lineage (NCBI taxonomy): Eukaryota > Fungi > Ascomycota > Sordariomycetes > Hypocreales > Ophiocordycipitaceae > Tolypocladium > Tolypocladium paradoxum. The sequence goes on from PKSG01000274.1 coordinate 21,194, forward strand.
TGTTGGATATCGTATGTGCTTGCGCACTCGATGTTGTGCGAGGGTTGTCGATATGTTTGGGCTGGGTATAGGGTAGGCTCGCCAGTCGCTGCGCAGAAGGCAGCTTACATAATACCCGACTCATGTCTGCTGCATCGAAGAAGCATTTCGTCACAGCAACTTAGCACGGGTCCTCCAGCAACCAGGGTAACCTGGGACGAGCAAGAGACGGCCTCCCAGCCTACTCCGTACAGCGCCCGGGGTTACTACTTGTTTTTACAGCTCTTCAAACAACTGCCATATCCCCCTGCACCGCTGCCGCACCATCACCAACCATGTCCGAACCAACAACGGCAGCAACAAACGCAGAGTCCAACGCTCCCATCTCGGGCCTCTGGGCCGAGCTAGAGTCGTTCAAGACACCCGCAGCCAAGGATGTTGCTCCTACACCAAAGGTGGGATCCAAGGCACCGTCCACGTCGCAACTCCCCCTGCCTGATGGGCGCAAGACCCTGGTCCTCTTCCTCCGCCACTGCGGATGTCCGTGTAAGTGCTGCTCTCATCGCTCGCTTGATCAGCAGCATCGCGCAAACTACGAGGTCCCCATTATCTTCGCTGACACACAACGCAGTTGCCGAAAAGACCTTCAAGGCCCTGACGGCCGTCTCTGACAAGCACAAGAACGTCGTCCACTGCATCGCCGTGTCGCACTCCTCGGCGGAAGCCACGGAGCGATGGGTCCCCCAGGTCGGAGGCGTCTGGCAGACCGACATCATCGTCGACGAGGGCCGCGACCTCTACGCCGAATGGGGCCTCGGCCTCTCCAGCACCTGGCACGTGATCAGCCCGTTTGCCCTCTACTCGGCCTACCGCCTCGGCGCCGACGAGGGCATCTGGAACCGGCCCACCGAGAGTGGGAGTCGCTGGCAGACGAGCGGTGCCTTTGCCGTCGACGAAGATGGCACGGTGCGATGGGAGCACGTGTCGAGCACCGCCGCGGACCTTCCAAACTTTGGCGCTGCTCTCGAAGCGCTCGGGGTTGCTGACCCAGCGGCTTGAGGGGGGATTTGCGTACGAGAGAACCAGACAGCACTGCTGCTCACGGAATTCTTGAACCGTTGATCGCGTCGTCCACGATGCGCTGACCGCCGTCGCACTGCCTTATTCTCTGTTTGGAGTCGCTGAATGCCGGAAACACTCACTATCGTCGGATGTCAGGAACCCATTTGTGCAACATGCATCTCGGCATCTCGCACGTCCTTACTTCGAGCATGTCTTTAGCAAGATGCCTTACCCCGTGGAAGTGATTTGTCTCGGATGTTTCGACCTAAGCACCTCAATAACCCCATCGCAAAAGAACACACCAGACTGGCAAGCGAGGGAAGCACGGGCAATCCCCTACATGTATGATAGTATGTGCGAAGTCGGGCCGCTATGATATGAGCAATGAAAACAGGCGATTCCGTAAGCTTGGCGGAGCACGCACGCAATGCAGGTGCCCATCTGCTAATGTGTGACCGGCAGTCTTGTGGAAACTGCTTCTTCATGTGTACTCACGAGACAGAAGCTAGACTAAGGGGTATTGTACGTATGGTACGAGGTTCGACTTCATGACTGGCGAGTGATGCCATGCTCGAAGTCACCAGCATCAGAGCTAGCCGGCGCGCACTCTGCCCGCCCACAGTCCGTAGGTTCGACCAGGACTGGGCTCGATGGACCGTTCGACATCCACATGATAAGAGTCGAATCATTGCACGACGAGGACTGGCATTGGCCTCGCATCCACCGCACAGGCACAGAGTCCTCCTCGAGCAAACACTCAACGAAAGATTCGAAAGGGCCCGACAATGATATGCCGGCTCCTCAGTATCCTGGGCTGATCAACATGTGGTCAAGCACCAGGCTGGCGGCAGCCTCACATCCCAATGGTGTGCCAGCTCGGGTCGGATGAGCCACGCGGCGAGACAGCCCAGAATCCCGAGGCTGCTCAGCAACTCTAGGGTGATGCTCCCGCCGTGCTTTATCTGGCTCGCTAGCTCCAGAAGCCCCAGAGGATCTTGATGATTGGTGTTGATGGGCTGCGCGACAAGGTGAGATCGGGATTGTCTCTGGTGCCGCCTCGTTGTCGTCGCAACGGGCATCCCGCGCCGGGCAACTTCTGGACCCAAAAATTGCCGAGAACGGTCAAATCTCTCCGAATCCAGGCTTCGTCGCAAGCCCTCTGCCCAGCTGGACAGTTCCATCCGCCCCCAGCACTGACGTTCGATGTAGGGGTTCGTCGCCGCATAAGGAACAAGGGCTTCGCCAGATGTTAGACGCCGACAAGCCAACGCAGAACGCGACGTGCTATCTCGAAGGCGGCGCCGGCGCCAGTTCACAGACTTAACGGCAGCAGAGTGTCGAAGCCATGAGCTGCCATCCAGAGAGAAGATGCGGTGGACCAGCTCCCCAAGTTCCGTAGTCACCAACGGCTGCATATATTCAGAGCTCATGAGAATGCTCGCATCTATGGTGTCACGATCGGGGCGAGTTGCACTGGATACCGCGTATACGTTTGGAAGTTCCAGCTCCCGGGCGGGCTCAGGGTTTGCGAAGGAGAATAATTCGAAGTCTTCATCGCCGAGCGACTTCCTTATTCTGTCCCTGGACAGCCTTATTTCCTCGTCGGTGAGCTCATCTGCTCGTGCGAGTAATGGTATGATGTTCGTCATCCCTTGCAGACTTTTTATGCATTGTATGTCGGCGGGATCCGGACCTGGGCTGTATTAACCTCGAGTAGACTCAGACGAGCAAAGGATCCTGAGCTTACCGGCATGTGGTAACATGTACAGCACGCCGTCAACAATTGACTCGCCCCCGCCGCTTAAGAGGGCGCATAGGTCGGCGTCTTCTATTGGCTTGTCGCAAAGCCGAAGCAACTCCGATTCAACATATTGAAGCGCCGGCTGGGAGGCCTGGATATGTTAGCTGATTCCACCTAGTTGTGCCCCAGGTGCGGCTTGCCTTTGTATTATCCCCAGGCGGTGGGCAATCAACAAAACACAAGTTTCTGTCCAGAATTTCGTCTGTTGTTGAAGATCTTCTCCGTCTTTTAACGTACGCCGCAGGATCCAGATCAGCGCGCCACCAAGGATGAGGCCGCGTGCTGGCGTGAATCTCGGCGACTTTGTGGGCTGTGGATGGGTTGACAGAATCCATGTGTACAATATGATCACAGCACTGGGCCATGGAGAGAATCAGAGACGTCTTGCCGATGCCTGCTCCGCCAATCAGTAACGCTGCTTGCAGTTCTCAAGGGATATGGAATAATTAACCTGCTTGACCCGCGACCAGGAGCTTGAGCTTCCCCAGCGACTTGCCCACGTCCGAGAAAGGACGACGGCGGGGAACTGTGAGGCTGGGCATGACCAGCTGTGGAACCGTACTCCCCGCGACGCTGGCAGTGGGCTGTTGATGCGGCGACCGACCAGGGGAGAGCTCGGCGAAACTCACTGCGATGCTGCCGCGCTCTTCCGAAGGGGAGGTGCTCGATGTGTTGCCGGGAGACGAAGGAACACTGATGGCCGATCCGGGGCCAAAGGCACCCGTGAAGACGGGTGTCATGGGCTGCGAGATACCAAGATCCATGTCCGACGACAAGGACGGGGAGGCCTGTCGCAGTCGGCGTTCGGAGCGGCCGGATAGCGATGGACTGGAGCTGCGGCTCCGCTTGCAAACATGACTCCGTGCGCGAGGCTCCAGCTCGGCAGAATCAAGCTCAAGGTCCGCTTCAGTCGTGATGAAGCAGCTCAGTGGCGCCGCGCGCATGTTGGGCGATAGGACATCTGGGTCAGCAGTGCGCGCGCCTCGGTTGCCCGATGCGTCCGCCGGGGCCGGAACTGGCCTCATCCTGGACGAGTCAAGTCCAGCAATGATACGAGAGTATTCGTTTCCTCTGGAACGGTTGGAACAAGGGCTGGGGCGTATTTGGGAGAGGGAGAGGGAATGGAAATGATGGGGTGATGTTACAACAGAGTCGGTACCAACCAGTCGCAAGTTCGCAACATGCAGCAGTCGTCTTATCGCCCAGCGCCTGACGTCTTAGGCGCGTTGCGTTCCCCGCGATAACAGGGTACTTCGTTGGAGCGCCGGGGGAAGGAGCGTTATCGATAACGCAATTCTCCCGCTTAGCGCATAGGTCCCCAGTACATGCCCTTACGGCGCATACTGGCTTTGCGAAGCCCCGCTCCTCCCCGCCAACAGTAGTAGACGTTGGGCTCAGACTTCGGAGCAACTCCAGCAGGTTGCAAGGAGGCAGCTGACTTCTGCCACCCTCCCAACCCAGTCCACAACACAAGGCGCTTGGCTCTGAACTGCTTGCTTCTGGCTCTTACAATGGACGGCAAACGACACCCCAGCTCGTTCCAGCAGCTGGAGAAGCTCGGCGAAGGTACATACGCGACTGTGAGTCCGGCCGCGACTGCCCCCCTGTGACGAGACTGACGCCGCGCTCGCAGGTCTTCAAGGGCAGGAATCGCCAGACGGGCGAGCTCGTCGCGCTGAAGGAGATTCACCTTGACTCGGAAGAAGGGACCCCGTCGACCGCCATCCGCGAGATTTCGCTGATGAAGGAGCTCAAGCATGAGAACATTGTGGCCCTCCACGATGTCATCCACACCGAGAACAAGCTCATGCTCGTCTTCGAGTACATGGACGGAGACCTCAAGAGATACATGGACACCCACGGTGAGCGCGGCGCTCTCAAGCCAGCCACCATCAAGTCCTTCATGTACCAGCTGCTCAAAGGCATCGACTTCTGCCACCAGAACCGAGTGCTGCACCGAGACCTGAAGCCTCAGAACCTTCTCATCAACAGCAAGGGGCTGTTGAAGCTTGGCGACTTTGGTCTGGCTCGCGCCTTTGGCATCCCCGTCAACACGTTTTCCAACGAGGTCGTGACGCTGTGGTATCGAGCACCCGATGTCCTCCTGGGCAGCAGAACGTACAACACGAGCATCGACATCTGGTCCGCTGGCTGCATCATGGCCGAGATGTACACGGGAAGACCTCTCTTCCCCGGGACCACCAACGAGGACCAGATCATCAGGATATTCCGCATCATGGGAACGCCCACGGAGCGCACCTGGCCAGGCATAACGCAGTACCCCGAGTACAAGCCCAGTTTCCAAATGTATGCCACCCAGGACCTGCGCAACATCCTTCACGCCATCGACCCGACTGGCATCGATCTGCTTCAGCGAATGCTTCAGCTACGACCCGAGCTGCGGATAAGCGCCCATGATGCCCTGCAACACCCCTGGTTCAACGACATCGTTATGCATCAGCAGCAGCAGCAGCAACAGGCCCTGCATGCACAGGCACGGGCTTACCAGCAGAGCGTACCGGCCCAAAACTTTGACAATTACTAGATGTAGTTGGCTGTTCTGTTCACGGCCAGATGTCAACTGTCCTGGGACCTGCGTGCGTCAAATTGTCACCGCCCATGGTTGGGACTTGTCTTTCCTTGGGAAGTGTTGTTTATGGACTGAAGGGATCAAGGAGTTGGGGATTCAACTACTGTTAGACAGGGAGGAGGACGTGCTTTTGACACACAGCGGACACTCAGTGTAGAACAATTGTTCGGTCGACTCATGACTTGGGAAAACTAATAATACGCATCTAGCCTCTGGAAAAGAGACATGCCGTTGATGCCAATGTTTTCTTATTTTGGATTTCAGTGCCTGTTTATGAGACTGCCATCTACGGGGCTCTTGAACTTGCGCTTATTCGGTTCCTTGGACCAGGTTTCGGCGAGGGCTGCCGTCTCGTCCTCTTCACGGGGCAAGCCGATGCTCTCTCTGAGCTTCTCGATCTCGCTACGGACGGACTTGGCGACTTCTATCCTTAACCGGACAGCCTCTGGGTCGTGTTTCAGGAGCTCTGTGTCGCCACGATCGACCAGCCGTTTCCACGCAGCACGATGAGGGCCAAAGACGCGATCCACATCTGTGGGCTCTCCAATCACTACCCTCACCCGCTTGCCGACTCGGGGCAGGAACCGCGGCCACCCCCTATCCTCGGGCATGATGGACTGGGTGCCGTGGATGAACATGGGTATGAATTCAGGGGCCGGGTCGCTCTCGAGGATGAGCCGCGAGATCCCCCACTTGAAGTACCGTAGGCCGCTGTCGGGACTTTGGTGGCAGCAGGCCTCGGGGAAGACGTGGATCCAGGCGTGACAGTTCGCCGTGTATGCAGCCGGCGCAGGAAAGGAGTCCGTTCCGTCGGTCGAGAAGGACAGTTTCGGGACCAGGGTGGACTTGGGCGGGCTGGACAGAAGGTTGATGGCCTGCGTCATGGTGGGCTGGTATAGTCCGCCCAGCGGCGAGTGCCACAGACGGCGCGTGGGCAAGACCTGGCCGAGGCTGAAGAAGGTGGACGAGAAGCTGCTAGGATGTCAAGATGTGCTCGCTCGACGGCGCGGCGCGTAGTGGCGTCTTAGGCGGGCACGACGAACCGGTTCTTGAAGCATATATCATGGGCACCCAAGCCCCATCGCAGGTTTTCGAGATCGGTGGCGTAGCGTAGGGGAAGAATCCCCCATATGAGAGGGTCATCGAGACTGTCACGCGTATAAGTATCGCCCAAGGCAGGATTTAGAGGTCAAGCGCTGCATACACGGCGACATGGTTACAGACAGTCAACAGGCCGCGCTCCCGGCCCAGCGTCTTCCGTCGGTCGAGCGTGCCGAGGAGGTGGCCCAGCCCAGTGACCTCGAGGTTGTTGAGACCGTAGAGGAAGCCCCTGGAGAGCGCTCCCACGGTGCCCATGACGGCCATGGAGGCGAGTCGCCAGTGCAGCCCGGGGCTCACGGGAGGGGCTGGGGCTGGCCCAGACATGGCGGCGCTGGTGACGATGATGGGGCTCTGCTGGCGATTGGGGGTCGAGAGATGCGATGCTCATCCCGTTGCCCAATGCACCGTTTGCCTGCGGGTTCAATGCATGGCGTGGCAGGCCTGGACGGGGTGAGGGTTGGATATTGAAAATGGAAATAAAACTAGCACCTCGGGCGCGCGTTTGCTTGACACACGACGATAAGATAAAGATGCCTTGCCCCACTGGACGACCAGAGCTGCAGCTCCTGCAGCTCCAACTGCCACGACCTGAAGGCTGAGCTCTCACGTTCAACACAAGTTTTCACATCGTCCTCTGCTGGCGAGAGCGCGACAACACCGCCTACCCCACCGCATCGTCCCCCGGTTCTCCGTCGTGGCCGAGTGAGCACGCTTGTATTCTTTCGCGGTCCATTGGTTGGCTCAGACAAGATGTCACACAGTAAGTCCACTGTCGGCGTTCAGAGCGCTGGCCGCGCTGTTCAACGGCAGACCACACATCAGCTGACTCCTGTCCCCCTGCAGGCAAACGAAACACGTCCCGCGCCGTCTTCACCTCCCACGAGCGAGCCCTGGCCAAGTCCAACTGGGCCACCAACTCGGCCCGTCTCAATCGCGACTCCTTCCTACCCTTTGGCTCCTGCGGCCTGTGCCTCGGCATCGCCAGAGAGCCCGTCTCCTGCCCCCACGGCGACATCTTCTGCCGTGAATGCGCGCTTGAGAACCTCGTGACCCAGAAGAGGGAGCTTAAGCGAGCTGAAAAAGGCCGCCGCGATGCTGAGCTGGAGGCCGAGCGCACCAGGTCCATCGAGGACGAGGAGGACCGCGAGAGGGCCATTCGCGACTTTGAGATGACGCAGGTCGGACTCTCTGCCAACGAAAGAAAGACCGTCGCATCCATCACTGCTGCTCGAGACGAAGCTTCAGACGCTGTGCTTATTCACGCTGGATCCAAAAGGAAATTCGCACTCGACGAGGATGAGCTGAGACGCATAGCAACAGAAGACAAGGTCAAAGCAAGAAAGGCCATTGAGGACGAAAAGGTCGGTTTCTTCTACCTCGACCCCCCAAAACCTGAATGAGCCCTTCCCTAACTAGCACCTGCAGGCTGCGAAGCCAACACTACCTTCTTTCTGGACGCCATCCCTTACACCCGATGTGCACGACAGTAAGCTACCCGCGGCCAACAAGAAAAACAAGGTCATGCCCATGTGTCCTTCGTCGGCCGGGGACAGCCCGCACCCGTTATCCATGCAGAAGCTGGTCACCATCCACTTTAATGAAGAAGCACAACCGACCAGCCAGGACAAGCGCAGAACTTGCCCGTCATGCCTGAAGACGCTCTCGAATTCGTCGAACCCGGTCATGACAGAGCAGTGCGGTCATGTCCTCTGCATGAGCTGCGTAAAGAAGTTCCTGATTCCCCCAAGCAAAAGTTCAACTGCAGAGGCCGAGGCACCGATGATGTGCTATGTTTGCGACACGCCTGTGGAATCCAAGTCGTCAAAGAAAGCAACAGGCTCCAACTCCTCCCTGCCTCCTGGACTCGTGACCTTGAGGTCGGAAGGCACTGGGTTTTCTGCGCGAGGATCGAGTACGGTAGAGAAATCCGGCGTCGCGTTTCAGTGTTGACCAGACATGCGCAACTTACGCCTCGTACGACGCAGCGCATATGGCCATGGTCTACTTGGTACAGGCACTCAGAATTTCTGCTGCAGGCGGGACGAAGTGAACCGGCCCAACGATCCATCACTTTCTCTGGAGACTTTTGCGCAGATGCGGCTGCGACAAGGCCCAGAGACGAATGAAATGCCCTTTGTGAGCATGGTCAAGCAGTGGCTGAATAACCCCTTGAGCAGCTCGCCTTGCAGGCCGTCATAGAGAGCACGCGCGTCACGACGCGGGGGATGGGCGTGGTGACGGCCCGGAGCTGGCCCCCGCGAGGGTGCCCATGAAGAGCTCCTGCACGACGTTCGGGTGGCGGTTCCGGCTGCGTAGGTAGCTGTAGAAGCCGAAGAAGTGAAAGCTGGCTACGACCGACTTGGCGACGTTGGGCCCGAGCCCGCTATAGAGCGCCGACACGCCGCCCTCGTGCTTGACGATGGGCCCCAGGGCGTCGACGACGCCGTCGTAGTGCTCCTGGCTGCGCAGCTGGCGCTGGGCCTTGAGACGCGTCGGACAAGTGCCGTGGAGATGGCGGTGCTCGCCGAGCGGACGCGGCGTGGCCCAAGGCGTCGAGGGCGGCGTTGGAAGGCATGACGGTGCTTTACGTACAATAGATGAACTGAAGGGGGCTTGATCCCGTCTGGCCCTGGCCAAAGATGCGAAGAGTGCAGTGGGAATGAATTAATAGAGCTCCATCAGACCGAGGTCGAGCATCTCTCTCCAAGGTGCAATTAGTTGGTGGGCCACAAGCAGTTTCAATCATGTGAGAGGATCGGCCGGAAATAAGAGCATGCCGCTACTCACATGAACATCAATTTGGGTATCCTAAATCTTGCTGAGCATCAGCTATCCCCAAGCCTCTCATTGAGAAAACTCGGCCGCTCAGTCGTCGCAAATGTAAAACGCCGCCGTAGGACTTGAGATCGGGAGGAGGCTCAACCACCCCCTTCCAGTCCGAAATGTAACACAAAACAAAATCACGCCCGCAACGCCGCGCTCCGATGCACTCTGGCCCCATTGCCCTCGCATAACCGGGCCACATGTCGCAACGAGTCTTCAACCGCGACTCGTCACCGACGGCCTCCGTGGCGGCGCAGCGCTGAGGGCAAAGCTCGCCGACCGCGCCGACCCGGGGAAGACCAAGTTGCCGACGTCGGGCTCGCCTGGCGCGTCCTCGCCATCGAACATGCCTGGGTGCCCATCCGGTAGCTTCTGCGCCCCGTAACCGGCGACTTGGAAGATGTTGGCGCGGCCACCATTAGTGGCCATCTGCAACTGCTCATGTAGCCTGGCCAGTTGGTACTGGCGCTTGATGGGCGTGAAGATGGGCTGTGGCATCAGAGGTTGGGGATTCCAGTGCGCCAGCGCACCCATCACGGCGCCAGCCTCCTCATCGGAGTCGACTGGACCGTTGTTGACCTCGTCTTCATCTTCCACAGGGGCGTTGGCATCCAGGGCAGCTTCTGCAACGAGGCGGGAGCGCCGTCAGTCATCCCTTATCGTACGCACAGGGCAAAACAGGGCACAAGCGACTTACTCTGCTGTTTTGCCTGGTTCTTCTTCTGGTACGCAGCCAGAAGCATGTCATACGGAAGCGATCTGCCGGCAACCGCACGCTTCGCTCCCATTGAGTGGCTCTTGCACGTCAATGACCGAGCGCAAGGCTGGCCGTTGGGCAGGATGACACCGCACTGCCGTTCGACATCGACGGGCCCTAGATGGTTGTTCGTAAGCACATGGCCATGAGACGCAAGAGCTGCCTTGAAGACCTACCTTTTGGCTTGGGCACCTTGGGCTTTGGTTCGTCCTTTTTCTTCTTGGCCTTGGGGCCCTTGTCGGGCTCCCCCTCGGCTTTCCGCTTTTTGCCCTTCTTGTCTTCCTCTGGCTTCTTGCCGGCAGCTTTCTTGCCGGCAACGCTGCCCTTCTTGTCGTCTTCGTCGCTTTCGTCGTCGCCCTTGCCATCACCATTCTCTTCGTCGGCCTTCCGTGCTTCCTCTTCTCTCGCGGCCTCCTTGGCCCTCTCTCTGGCCTCTCTGGCCTCCTTTTTCCGCTGTGCCTTTTCTTTCTTTAATTTCAGGCACTGCGCAATGTGCGCCTTGGCCGCCGTCTTGAGGATGCTTTTTTTACAGTGCTTGCACTGCTGCAAGTCGGGGCTGTCCTCCAACGGCCGTCCGGTCGCAAACGTCTCGCGGGCTGTGTCGTCTAGCTGGTTCACAACCGGGCCGGGGGAAGCCACCGAGGTGGACGGGGAGGCGCCGTTTTTCTTCCTGTCGTCTGATGCGTTGCCTTCCGCTTGCGATTAGCCGCGTCGCGCGAAATGCGCCATGCCATGGTCGGGACATACCTTCAACGACGCTTCCGTCTCTCCAGTTACCAGGCTTGCTGTGCTTTGGGGGCGGCTTCTTGAGCTTGATGGTGCCCGACTTGCCGTCCTTCTTGGATGCGACCTTGATCGTCTGCTCCGGTTCCGGCGCCATCTTGGCCGGCGTTGCCGGGTGCTGAGACGCGGCGAGAGCCTGGCAAGATGCCTGTTGCAACTCGAGAGGGCGTTGGGAACTTTGCCACTGAGCGCGCAGCAGTTTGGAATAATCCGATGCGCGAGAGGTTGTTTTGTGGCCGCGCGAGGTTGTTGATGGATGATGAGTTGCTAAGCAGCAGCCCGACGTGCATCGCGCCCGCAAGCGTGACATGGCGGGGCCGGCAACAATAATAATCCGAGACCCCACCCCCGGATTCTTGGGTGGGCGCCTGCGGACAGCCCCACAACGCATCGAACCTCCCGGCTTGCCTTGGCTTGGACCAAGCTTCACGCATCATGAACTTTATTGCTCTCATCTAATTTGACTAGGTATCACGCTGTCGCTAGAAACAAGGGGTATCTCGCAGAAAGCAAAGCTACGATTTGCCGGGACGATATCTCTCCTCCCACAGCGTGTACACGCGGTCTCGTATGGCCATGTGACCCAGCGTCCGCTATTGAGCGTCAGTGTCAGTCTGCACCGTGGAATACACATGGACAGTGCCAGAAAGAGTATGACATTTACCACTTACCGGGTGAAACGTCTTGCCATAGTACGTGGGAACGTACCACATGGAGTTCTCAGCCAACACCTCGCCGTCTCGACTGCGCAACGACGGGTCCCTTTCGACTGCAATGGCCATCATGCAGAGCGCCAGCTCTCCCCAGTCTCCAGACTTCCGCGCTGGTTCCAAGCAGGTTCGAGGGTCGACCAGCGGCGAGGCCGGCGGAAGCGCCCTGGCGCGAGCGGAAGCTGCAGAATATGCTGAACTGTTGGCGGCCGAGTTGTCTTGACCCCCGACAAGGAAGAACCAGGTGTCATTCCGGCCGTAATCAGGCTCCGTGACGTTGGGTTCGCAGAAGCGATGTCCCTCAAAGGCATCGTCGTAGTCGACAAACATGACCCTCGGTTCGGTAAAGCCGGCGTTGATCTCGTCGACAGAACTGCGTATCTTGTTGTTGACATCGGTAACCATCTTGTTCATCCTCTGGCGGAGCTTGCGCTCCAACTTTGGTCCTCGCCACCACACGCCGAAAGAGCATTCGTCGCACTCGGCCGTCTCGGCGTTGAAGAAGCGCGCGTACCCGGTCACGACAATGGTGAACAGGGGATGCTTCTCCCACTGCACACGATCGAGAATCTCCATAATGACCAGGCGGAGGCGCTGCTCAAACTCGGGGCCGTCAAAGGCCTCCTGGGACCGGCGAAGAGCCTCGTCGCAAGTGCCCGAGTAGAAGCTGTAGAAACGGAATATGCAGCTGTTCATGATGTCGAAGAAGCCCAGGTCGTTGCCGCCGATGGACAGCAGCGCGAAGTCGATGGGGAGCGAGGTGTTGAAGGCGTCGACCTGGCTGTTTTCGGCGCCAGAGAGCATGTCGTCGATAGTGGAGCCGGTGCAGGAGAGGAACTGGAACGCGCCGTCGAGGTCGGACTGGACGAGCTTCGGGTAGGCATGGAGGCCGCGGCGACAGTCGTCTTCGGTGCCGTTGAAGCCGGTGCCTATGCCAGCCGAGTAGGAATCGCCAAGGGCGACGAAGCCGGCCGGACGGCGCGCGGGCCGATCCGGATGCCAGTCTGTTCCGGTTGTTAGTCGGGGTGCACGGTCGAAGGAAGCGAAGCCCAGTTTCATGTCTGGGAGGGGACATGACATGCCTTGTGACGGCGGCAGGACATGCTGCTGCTGCTGCTGCTGCTGCTGACGGCCGTGCTGCCACCAGCGTTGCCGCGTGTCCTGTGCCTCGAGGGCCGACACCGACAGGGCCGCGCTGGACCCTGCAGTGCTGAGGAGGATAAAAACAACCAAGAGCAAGCGTCGCATGCTACTGCTGTGGCATGGGCAGCCACGGCGGTTGTGGTAGTCGAGACGTGCCGGGCGGGAGCCGAGGGTGTGGGATCGAGGTTCACCGAGCGTGGTCGAAGAACAGCGTCCATGAGCTTAGGCCAACATACCTCTAGGTACCTAATTACCTCGTTGCTCAAGGTAAGTAGCCCGGAGCGGGCCTCTGCCATTCGCCGCAGACGCACAGATGGCTGATGCTGATGCCTCGCGACGTTGAGGCAACGACTCCGACGAGCCAGTGGGATTCTTGAACGGCACCGCGTGGGTTGGAGATGGCGCACGGGAGGGCCAACTGACATGCGTCGTTGCAGCTCCAGTCCATAGGTACCGAGTACAATTTCAACCGACTGCTACAAGTGGAACATGGAGCAACGGAGCCTCGTTCTCGTCTTCATTCATCATCCATCATCGTGGACTCGGAGGTGTCCGAGGTTTGGCCCTCCCCCGCCGCCGACTCCAGACAGCCCAGTATCATCCATCCACCATCATCCATCCATCCATCCATCCATCCATCCATCATCCACCCACGCTGGCCTCGCGATCAATCGCCGGCTCCGCTCCGGCTGGCAGACCGGAAAATGTGACGTACTGGGCACGGCGCCTCGTCAATGACGCGACACCGATCCCTGCCCGCCACCACAATCCCTCCGTTTGTCCAAGGTTGTTGCTGCTCGTACCCTTGTCCGCCAGATAACGTTATCACTGACCTGACTTGACCTGACTGGACCTGGTTGCCCAACACACACGCGCGTCCGCCGAGTCATTGCCTGTAGCCGACTACCTACCTAGACCAGCCGAATTTCCCGTTGTACAGCTTTCGGGAAACCCGTGGCCTCGCAGCCGCCGCTCCAGATGGATATTCAGGGTAGCCTCTTTGCCTCTGAAGCCCATCATGTAGGTAGTGGCGTGGGGGCATGTTGTACACCACCTCTTCCCAGTCCAGTCCGTCTTATCCCACGGATGCCTGGCAGTAGATCCCGAGGCCCCTCCTCCAACGACGTCAGACCCAGCTACCTCTGATCCCTATGGCACTGTACGAGTACGTACGTACAAGTGGCTTCTGGCCCTTTATTAAAGGCCCAACCTTCTCGTCATAGTGCTCTGCCTTGAACTTGCTCCATTCCTTCTCGAAGCAACTGTACATCACCGCCATGGAGACCATCAGCAACATGGCCACCCAGGCGGCCAAGGTCGTCTGGGGAGACGGAGAGGAGCACAAAGAACCCGTGTCTGGGGTCGCCGGCGACGTCTCCAAGGGCGAGCCCTACGATGCCGGAAACATGGGTAAGCGGCAGCTTCAGTTACGCACAGATGACGGGGCGCATGGCCATGCTGACAGAATACGTGCAAGAAACCTCGGACCAGAAAAAGCTCGAGAAGAAGATGAGCGGCGACGAGAGCACACCGGCGAGACCCAACCCGGAATCAACCCTAGAGAAGAAGCAAGACACGACCTCATCTGACGTCGACGCCTCCGGCTCTGGCCTCGCCTCCGGCTCCGGGAGCAATCCTTCGGGAGGCAACGACGAGAGAGAGCCCAACACAAAGGTCATGGGCGAGGGACCGAAGCCACTCGCCACAGTGGCCAAGGAACACGGCGGCGATGCCGAAAAGAAAAAGGTGACGTCCAAGGGCGCACCAGACAAGTCGGCTACCGGGGCTGACGGAGCCGGTGACAGCCACGATGGCGGCAACAACAAGGAGAGCGAGGGCACGGGAGAACAGTACGTCAAGACCACGGGCTTCGCGGCCGACGGTGGCGACTTTGATGCTGCCAAGCCCGGCGCCGGAAGGGAGGCTGATCGTGAGTTTTCTCTGGCCACCTAACCTATACATCCTCGGAATGGGTTTACTAACATGAACCGATCAACAGGCCTGCTGGAACAAAAGGGGGCACATCATGAGGGTGGTCCCAACAAGGATGCCCACAAGGACACCCACAAGGACACTTCGTCGTCGAGTGGTGGTAAGGACAAGCCGAGCCTGGGGGAGCGCATCAAGAATAAGCTGCACAGACATTGAAGAGGGACAAGGAGAAACTGACCCCCCCCTGTACGCCTCGTGTTTGATTCTTTGCTTGTCGGCTGCATTTCCACTACCACGTTACACGCTTTCTTCCTACCCAAGTCGTTGGTTTCAAGATGGGCCTTCCTGGTATTTTCTTCCTCTTCTTTGCCTGGAAGCAAGTTTCTCGACGGCGCCGTCTGCCATGAACAAGGCTCACGACGGCCTCTGTATTATAGCACCACCGGATGGTCTTCATCTTTATAATGCATTCCTACCTTTGTATTCTATAAGCCGTCGTAACCCTACTGGTAGTGTAACATTCCAGTAACTGACTCGCCGTGCTAAGCCCGTCAGCTTCATCACGCTGCGGTCAACACTCCTGTACGTTATCCTCCCCTCGCTCTGGCCGTCCCTCTCTGCGCCATCCGCGCCGGGAAGGTGCCTACTTTTGCACTCGTACGAGTACGGAAATAGGAGCAGAGAACCAGGGTACTCGATTCTTGGGAGCGGGGCGAGCCAGATCAGCAGGGACAAGGGGGTTAGATCATGGACGCCAGAACGAAGAGGGCCACTTGTTATTACTGATTGCTGCAAAGACTTACCTTACCGTCAAACTGGCCATTGACGTGACATGACGCACCGAAAACAAGTACAAGTAAGCACAAAGGACAGCTGTCCAACACGGTTCATCAATTCCCCCAAGAAATCTTTCCGTTTTAGCCCCTCTTCTATTCCCTGACGATGGCCAGCTCAACCAACCCAAGGCTCGCAACATCAGCAGGCTGAGTATCAGCAGCATCACTTGCAACAGGTCTGATGCATTTGCTCGTCTTGTTGCAGAACTGCTCCAGTGTTGCACGAGCGCCATGTACAGAGAGGCGGCGTCCGTATCGGCTCATCAACATCGCCCAGTCGGTGACTAAGAGCCCAGACCGTAAACCCCCATTTCGTTACCGAATCTCTAAAAAACGGGAAACGTAAAGGCACATGTCGAGACACCTCTGAAGTCGCATCTCAAGTTTAGATCCCGCTTTCATACATGGAATTGCGCGGACCATCATCATCATGCCGTGCAGTATGTACACTCAAGGGAGCTCTCTCACTACTCATCCCCCATCCCCCATTCTCGGTGATGCATCGCGATACGCATGCCGAGGTATGTCGTCCTCCGTCTAGGACGCTTCAGTCGGGTCCTTCAAGAAGTTCCAGCAAGGCCCGCCCACAAGAGAGAAATACAAAGCCGTCTCCGCGCGTGGTAGTGCTGAGCGAGCCTCTTACGAGCAACATGATGATTCATGAAGCTCTCGTGTCCTTTTACCCTCCCCCATCCACCTCTCCCAACTCCTGTTGTCTTGTGTTGGTCTTATCTTGAGTGGCAGGTGGTTAATAGCCAGGCGTTGGGGTGGCTGATCAGGATGGCGAGGCATGGCCCGTTCGTGGCAGACTGCACCGAAGCGCCCTCGTCTAGGCTCGGAGGACGGTTGTCAAAACCCTGCCAGCCGATAGCCTGTGCCGCCGCTATCGAACCATCCAAGGTTGTTGTTCATCGCACAGCTCTTGACAGTAACAAGACACCGCGCCTTTCAGCCGCGCTAGTGTCGTCTTCCTGCGCGCTCTCAGTCATCTTGCACCGCGACCAAACTCTCCCTGTCGACCCCCTTGCCGTCGTCCCCCGTCTTCTGCAGAGATGCTGAAAACCACCCGCGCCCTAGGCGTTGCTGACTGGCTCTCTCGCTTCCCGTTTCTCGTGTTCGCGTTGACGATGCAGGGTTCGGAGGTGGTGGTAGTCGTCACTAGCGGTTGTGTGGCTTAAAGGAAGCCCGACTCGGCCAAGACCCTGTGAGATGAAGAGACAAGTAAGCAGGCAGTTCGGTTTCATGCAGGACCAACAGGCAGGATGCATAGGAGCAATTTCCCTCGCGTCGTCATCATTGCCGGACGGTGCCTTCAATGCATGGCACCGTACATTGCAGAGTGATCCCAAAGTTACGTACCTAACAATCTTCTCGTCCTCGCGCTCACGTGGCTCAACTTGCAAGCTCTTGTCGTACATCTCGTGTACGTCCCCCGCGGCTTGCATGTTGCTTAATATGTAATCCTGCAGCTCGGGGACCGGCTGCAAGGAGTAGCCCACGTTCTGGTACTGTTGAATGTCACGTATTACCTCCGCGGTCTTTGCCCGCTTGGCAAAGTTGATTAGGTTAGTCTTCTTGATGATGGACGGGATGCCGTCCTCGATAAACGTGAGATCCGTCAAGTATACACCTGTCCGCTGCTTAAAATTTGCCATTCTCGTTGCAACAAGGGGCCAAGGGGATTTGTTCATACCGAAAAAAGGAATGCAAGGTGGGTTTGCGGCGTGCAGGGACTCGCGGTACTCGCCAAAGTTCTTGGTGCTGGCCATCAGGCGTCGCATTGTTTCTAAGACACCCTGTGCACGCTGGGGGACTTGATCCCAGGTTCGCTTGAGACGAGCAATCGGCGCGGTACCAAGTGCTGATATGATCGATGTCAGTGTCGAAAAGTTGTTGAGACTCCGACATTTCTACACACGGTCAGTAAGAACATTGTACAGGGAGGTAGGGAAGGAGCAGGGAGCAAGACTAACATCGGCAACGGCAACAAAATGTTTTATCACCACCACGCGCTTCTTGACGTCCATTTGGGCAAGAATCATCTCCGCCACCCAGTTGGTCATCTGGTTCGAGTGAAGGATCAAAGCCTTGACGTTCGGTGCAGGGTCCGGTTCGCCTTCCGCCACCTTTTTTTGCCACGTCTTATTCAGGCACTCGGAGGCTTTGATTTTGCCGTACAGGCGAGACTCGATGATTGTCAGCTGGCGCGCAAACTCGGTGACGTCAATGTCGAGAAACTTGAGCTTCTTCATGTTCTTCGGCACAATGGGTGTCGGAGTACTCTGATTAAGAGTCTGGATCATCCGGCGAGCCCCTGCCTCCTTGCCGCTCAGTCTCTGGTCAAGAACTGCCATAAGTGGGCCCGAGCCTGGCGTCTCGGTCGACTTGACAGTATCCCTTGCAAAGGTGTACACGTCTCGAATCAGCTGCTTCGATTCTTCGTTATATTCCTCCTGCCAGAAGCTGTCGAACCAGCTCTTCAGGATGTTTACAACTCGGAAGCGAATCAGCTTCTGCTTGCGGTCTCTCCAGTCTTCGTAGTCCGACTGACTCAGGCCCTCGGGGGGCTGTATTCCGAAACGCTTCACAAGCAGCTCAAAGAGTTCCCGCGCGGAGGTGAAGGATTTGTACGTCAAGAGGAATGTGTTGTTGAAGCTAGAGTCAAGTTTGTCGTGCCGAGTGAGCTGTTCGACGAGAGCGAGAAGGGATCCTCCCTTGACAGCGTGCGTCGCCATCTTGGTGTCCCACGAGACGTCATTTTCATAGTCGAGTCGCAAGTAATCTGGCGTATCGTCGTTCGCCTGCAAGCCCGCTTGCGGTGACGGATCCTCGCCAAAGATCTTCTTCACCTTGGAGTAGTCGCCTTTCCTGAAGTTGCCTGATGGTGGCTCTCCTTCGCTGAATGATTGCGCGGTGATCAGTGGCGGCCGAATTATAGCTGTCCTTGACTCTGAACGTTGATGCGGTCGCTCGTACGGCATTGTCTCTCCTCGTTGCAGCGCGCGGGGTATCTGCTCTTCCCGAGGCCGAGATTCGGCCTGCAGTTGCTGCTGCTGCATGTTGATCTGTACTTGCTCCGACAGCAACTGAAGGGAGAAGCCAATGTGTGACGAGTTGGTCTCCAGGGCCCGCGCGCACTGCCTCACATAGTCGAGGCGATTCTCGAGCGATTCTCCCCGTACCTCGTTCCATTCGTCCGCCAACGGGCCAGCGACAGCTTGACAACCGAGTAGGAGGTCTGAAATGTTGTCATACAGGCTTTGCTTGTTGGTACTGAAGTCGGCGAGTTGGGGAGTCTGGAAGCTATTGCCGAGGGAGGATAGGTCGATGGACTCAATCATGGCGATCCAGGGCTTGAATGTGTCCACCACTTTGCCGCCGGCGAAGCAGACATTGTTGCCAATGACTTCGTGGCGATACGGGGTAATAATCTTTTCTGGCGTGACAAGGCTCTTGTCAAGTTCCCGAATGCTGGACACTAGTATCCGTTTCTGCTCGTCCAGCCTCTCGAGGAGCTTGCCATCCAGGATTGCTGTAGGCTCCACCGCACCCTCGTCGTCATCCAGGAAATTGGAGGCGATGGGATCCCGCGGCCCTAAACCGTTATTCTGCCAGCTCCCGCCGGCGTT
This sequence comes from Tolypocladium paradoxum, assembly GCA_002916505.1. Classification (NCBI taxonomy): domain Eukaryota; kingdom Fungi; phylum Ascomycota; class Sordariomycetes; order Hypocreales; family Ophiocordycipitaceae; genus Tolypocladium; species Tolypocladium paradoxum. The sequence goes on from PKSG01000274.1 coordinate 40,340, forward strand.
GCTGCCGATGACGAAGCCCGGGAACAGGCGCGGGATTTCTTCCCCTCTTTGCTGTCTGGCGACCTCGACATAGCTGAAAACACCGAGCAGAACACCGTCTGCCTCTTGCAAGCATTTTTGAACGGATTCGGCATTCGGCCAGTCGGCGGCGGCGATGTGGGAGGAGATGACGAGCTTGGAGAACTTGGACATCATGTCTCGGAAGTGAGGATACAGCGCCTTGTTCGTGGATATAATGGAGGGCTGGCCGGAGTGATTGTCGGTGGTGCCCGACCCGGCAGCAAGCAGCAGTCGTAGGTGATCAGAAATGTCCTCGGCCCTTGCGACGTATTCGGAACGGCTGCTGTTCGTGATGGCCTCGCGATATCGATCGATTGCACGCTTCATATTGGAAACCAGCAGGCTCCAGGTCAGAGGAGGGGTTGATCCGTCATCGAAGAAGGATCGTGGGACAGTCGTGGTGGTCGGGAGATTGTAGGTGGTGCTGGTGAAAGACGTTGCCGAGGCCATGTTCGGAGGCTGGCCGCCAGCTGACTTGCCATTCGGAACAGCGTCAGTTCTCTTGCGCCGCACTGGGGAGGCGCCGCTCATCGAATCCATAGACGTCGAAGGAGACAGGACACCGTTGAACGACGTCCGATTTCGAGACTTGATAGGCATGGTTAGCGATGCGAAAAGACAGCGGGCACCGCAGTGATGGGGGGAAACGGCGCATACCGTGTATCCTCTTGAAGCAAACATCAAAGACTCCCCTTCAGCCTCCGAAGCAGAGGTCGCCGAATCGTCATCCTCGTCCTGAGTCAATCCTCTGGCCATCATTTCGGGAGGCGGGCGAGTCTTGTCGGGCATTGTCACATTCATGCGATCCCGAGGACCTGTCTCGGTGGAAGAGACTGGCGACTCAAGCGGCAACTCCATGCTTCGATCGCCCGTCATCATGTTGTAGTAAAACAGGCGGCCGTCCGGAGTCGCCTGAGGGATCCAAAAATCAGCCCTGGACTTGTCGGCAGCGTCCGTACCTTCGAGGGGCAAGCCGCTGGGCCCGTCCGCTTCCGAATCATCGTCCTGGTCGAAACTCTCATCATAGACGTCGTTGTCTTCGGGATCGTCATCAATGTGGTCGGTATGGCCGTTGTGGCCATGGTCTGGGAGATCGTCGGGGCCAGTTATGATTTGGCAATAATTGCTGGGGAACCAGCCTCGGACGCCGTTGATGACCCCATCCCACCAGCCGCTCTCAAGCTGCGTGATGACCTGGATGACATCGCCTTCGTGGAAGCTCAGGCTGGTCCTGTCGTCTGCCTCGTAGTCGTAGAGGGCGCGCACGTACATGGTGCCTGGCGGCGCCGTGCCCACAACACCGTCCATGGAGATCGGGAGAGGCTAGAGGGGTTTATTTCGAGGACAGGGACGGGTTTCAGATTCAATGTCGATGCAGGGGTAAAAGGCCTGCGGGAAAGGTCGTCGATGGTCGCTAGAGGATGAGGCCGCGCAACTGATGGCGCTGCGGAGGTAAAGGGCCAGGATCACAATCGGGTTATGCGGCGACAGAGTCGACCTTAGGACATGGCCGGTTCGCGAAGTTAGCCGTGGTCCCGAGCCGAAGGCGGCGCAACGATGAATTGGCGACCGCTGCGAGCATGCCACCCGTATCCGTGCTCCGTGCAAGGCGTCGATGTCGTTTACGGTGCGAAAGGAGGGAGAGAGAGGCGGCGGCCGTGGTGCGAAAGGAAGGGGATGATGTGAGAGTTGAGGCGAGGCTGGTTGGCGGTACAGAGAGGGGCGACTCAACGTCCGTGACTTTGGCTGGGTGCTGGTGGCTGTGGGTGAGGCGAGGGGACCGTCGGCCAGGGGTTTGTTTCTTGCAGCTGGTGTTCGATGCAAGTCGTCGCCGCTATGGCAGGTCGAAGCACCGAGGCACCAGGTCGCGTGGCATGGATGCGAGCCCGTCGTGTTTGATCCCCTAAGGTAGGTATGTTAGGTTCCATTTGTACGGACTATGCCGCACTTTGATGAGTGGTGGTTGGCTCTGACGCCCCCACCCGAGTTAGCGGGATTGCAGATTCCAAAGTACCCCGACGACAAAGTCTAGCAGCAGCTGTACCTGTTGCTAATGAATCGTGCTAGCATCCATACCTCAGGAAAGGTACTTTACCGAGGCCACAGGGGCCAACATCTACCTCGGTGGGTACCTAGGTAGAGTATCGCTAGGTAAGGTACAGAGTACAGGCATGATTACGAGCACATTCCCCTTGCTAACTTGCCATCTCATCTACGAGGACCTGATGTATGGACATACCGGCCGCGGCTAACCCTGCAGCGGAAGCTTCGTGGGAACAGTGACGAGCAGTGGGTTCGTTCCACGGCCTTGCACCAGTCGTAGTCCGTACTGTGCACTCTGGCCTCAGCATGTCCGCGATGATCGGGCCTTGTTTGGTGCTGGCGCTCTCGCTCACAATAGGGGCGAGCAAGCATGCTCGCAGCTCAGGTAACACGACACGGGGGCACGAGCACAAAGCATGACCACGACGACGACGACGGCGAGCGGCCGCAAGTCAGGTGGCGACAGAGATGGATGCATCGATGGATGGATGGACCGATTAAATGGCATGCCGAGCCGTGGGCAATGTCGTTGGTGTGTGTGCTGAGTGTTTGGCTCGCTACCAACAACTCGCCTGCATGGCTGGTACTACCACCATCTCCAGAAACAGGTGCCTGCATGCGCTTCGTACGAGTACGAGCATCATGTACGGAGTACGTCCGTCCCGTACGTACCTAAAGTAGGTAGGTAGGTACCCAGGTACCTAAGTAGGTAGGGAGGCCCAGGTGGTCTCTGGCAGCTGAAGAATGTTTGAGCACGATGGGACGCGAGCTGTCCGTTCTCACTGTACCAACGCACGGCCATGTCAGTGCCTTTGGCATGGAGCAGTCGACGGCGAGGCGAGGCGAGGCGAGGCGAGGCGCGGCGTGGGGAAAGGAGGACAGAGCGGGCACAGCCGCCCGTCAGCAGCATGTCGTCCCCTCTGCCTGGGCTGGGTCGGCTACTACCTACCTAGGTAGCTGGCCTGATGGGCGGCTTTCGTCCAGCGCCCGCTGTCGCCGCCATCGCCACGTCCGTACAGTACTTCCACAAAGAGCATCTAAGAGCACCACGGACTACCTACGAGTATCTACGAGTATACGCACTCTCCGCCCCACTCGTCCATTTTTGGCAATCGTTTGGGATTCGGTAACAGGCGAAGCAGAACCGCACGAATTCGCCCAAGGCACGTTCGTTACTGCCCCTGAGGCAAAATTTTCTAGCCCTCCTGCCACCTTCCACGACACTTTTTACTTCGAAGTACGAGTATACGGAGTGCCCCTGACAGGCTGAAGTCTCTGATACACAAAAAACAAATATCCCCAGGCCCTGACCACCCCTCTGGCGGAGAGCATTGGCAAAAGTGGGCCCGCAATTCCAGGAGGAGAGGTGGGAGGACAGTTCTGAGCAGTGGCCCCCATGACGGTGAGACCACGTGGGGCGCATCGCCGGCTGTGACACTCTGGTAGGCCCGGAACCTTGCCGCGGACCCGCCAGCATGGGCCGTTTGGCCTCTCGGAGAGGCCTTACGTTATGAATGAGGCTTGGAGCAGCAGTACACAGGCGCTGCTCCCACTGATTCTCTTCCATTATAGCCGAGGCGGCGCTCTCCTGCAGACCGACCACATGGTTTTATCGACACGGGGCCCTGGTTACCGAGCCTTTGGTCGTGACCGCCCTTTGCACCGCAGGCCCAAATCTGTAGAAGACACAGTCGCCTTGGTGGTTCGTGCAAACTCCAGTTGCTCACACCAAACCTTGCAAGATCTGTCGAGCTCCGACAGAGCTGTTAGAAGACGGATGGCTCGTCTGGCTTACATAACCTTGTCAGGCGCGGACGCCAATTACACGGGTTGCGGGGTTGGAAGTTTATGAGTACTTTCGTATATACCGACTAGTAAAGGGGGGGTGCACTGAGCCAGGTTGCTTCGCACACGCCCCTTACCAGAGGCCAGTAAGTCAGAACAGGTACGGGTGTTTGCTAGTCGGTGGTGACTGCTCATCCAGGGCGGGCAACCGGCTGACTGCTCCAGCTGTCAAACGGCGACGGCACCCAAACGCTGGCCTCCAGTAGCACCAATGCAGTGGATAGGTACGAGTAGGTAGTTGCCAAGGAGACTCTATTATGGGGCAACGTCGCGAGCAACTAACATGAGCTAGCTACCTTGCCCAGCTTGCCCAGTTCGTTTATTGTTATCTGGGACTGGCCATGTCTGGAAGGCTCTGCCAGGGCCACATCCCTCCGAAGATGCAGAAGGACAAGAAGGAGCCGTGTCTCTCGGCTTTGTAGTCTAGGAATGCACCACTCGGCGACTACTCTTGTTCCAACATGTGCATATCAATGCTGCAACGCGGGCATCGTGTGGATACGTACCTTGCCTGTCGGCCTGGCAGAGTCATCCAGCGTACTAATCGCGTACGGCAGAGCATTCATGACCGCCAACAGATTCGGTACAGGCATTGTCCACAATGCCTACCAAACCCCTTGGCTTGTCTTCGCGCCAGCGAAAGGGTGACAGACGCACAGCTCTCGATTGACTCGCGCGGACGGGATCGGGAACGGGAGGCTTCATCCACCACGCGGCGTCCCGATGAGTAGGCCAGCACTTTAATGAAATTGTCAGGAGACATGGATGGGGCCGAGTGTCGATGCACTACTCGTACGGACTAGAACGCGGTCGTATACGGGATGGATAATAATGGGGGAATTCAGAGAGATTACGAGTAGTCCGTACATTGCCAGGCTGTCCCAACTGGGAGGATGGGTGCCTCGGCTGAAGCAGCGAGCCGTGCCGATGCGTTCGGCGGACGGCCCTCGACGGGCGGTGACACACCACCAGTACAGTGCGCTTGGCGACGGGGGCTAGGTAGGGAGACGAGGCCACGGCATCGCCTCCGTCTGGGGAGATTGGCGTGTCGGTGGGCCGTGGGATCAAGCAGCCCAAGCTGCCACGATGGATTCCAGGATGCAACGCGCGGCATGGCCTGCACCGGTGCGCTGGAAGCGGGATCGCGGCGTCTGGGATGCCGCTGTTTTTCCGTGCCACGCCTTGTCATGACGCGCGCTGCTTGATCGCTTGATCTCTCGCTTGGCTCCTTACGTGGTCGCGGGCACATTCGAGGGACCGACGGTTCTCCTGGATTCCTCATCTGTCCACTTTCCGTGTCCCGGTCGTCGTGCTTGTGCAGCATCACCAGTCAGCCTGGCCACCGAGCCGTTACGGGTTCGTACTTGTATGGTGGGTTGGAGGGGCCGGCACAGCACCATACCGCCATGCTAGACGGGAGCAAACAGTGCTCCCCCTGATGAAGCTGCCATTGAGCCTTTGAGGGCCTCATTCATTCATTGACGAGCAGGAAGCGCTGTTATAGCCTGCTATCGCCGACTCTGCCACCGGGGTGATGGCCTGGAAATCACAGGCGCACTGATGATCGAGGGCGAGAAGAGGGACGCGGAATCACACAGAACCCGACCCTGCCAGCCGCGAGTTTTTCTTATTACAGCATCCCAGCTGGTGTCGCGTTATACAATTGAATGGAAGCGTTCGCGACCACCAAGGACCTCGTACCACCTGGGCCACGCACCCACACAGCTGTGCATGTCTACCTAGGGCACAGTACGTACTCGTACAAGTATCAAGCAAGGCTTGCTGCATCTATCGCGGGCCGCCAAACAAAAGCAAACTTGGTTCAGCCAGGGGATGCAGGTACAGTCAGAATGGTCTTAATGGGGCGCCGAGTGCTTCGAGCGGCCAGACAGGAGGAGCAGCCACGCAGCGATGTTCCTTGCACAGTGACGGCCCCAGCACGCCTCTGCCCAGTGCGACCGGTCCCGGTGCCGCTTTTACGGCTAGCCGCCCAGGGTTCTCCTGACAGAGTTTTCATCGCCAGAGCGCAGGTTGGACTGACAGGTACTCGGAGTGCCAGTGTTTGGGTTTCCGGGGAGGGGGGGGTTTGCGCCAAGGCACAGCGCACCTCCCTGGCACCGCCGCTACAAACAGCCCTCCTGGAGAGCGAAAACAGCGGCCCCCCGCGTCACCCCTCCACTGACGAGAGCCCCGCTACACCGACCTGAGGTTGTCGCGCCGCTGCCAGTAGCAGCCCGCTGGAGGCCCGTCAGCACCACGTCGCAATCACGCCAGCACCTGTGGCCCCTCCACTCCCCTCCTGCGCTGGTAATGCGTTGTGCTGCGCTGGCCATGGTATTCGCAGGAGCCAAGGTTCCTTGCCTTTACCGACCATCGCGGTAATGGGGTACTCGTTCGCGCTGGCATGGCCACAAACGCGAGGCGGCCACTGCGGCACTGCCTGGAGAGCCAGCGGCTTCCGCCCTCTCTCAGCCACCCAGCCCCTCCCCTCCCCCTCCTCCCTCTCCTCCTCTACGCGCGCCCCCCGTTCCCGCTAACCCGACCCCCCAGCACCCAGCTTCTGGCCGCTCCCCCCAGACTCTTTCCCCTCTCCAGCTCTCCCCTCTAGTCCTCGACTACTACTGCTTCCTCCTCCTCCTCCCATCTTCCCCTCCCATCTCATCATTCTCAGGAAACCCCCCCATCGCGTCAACGCTCCCCATCACCCCATCGTCGTCGGCCGCTCGTCCGGAACCGACTCGTCAAGGCCAGGCAGAGCCTCTGACTTTAATCCAAAACCCACACATTCTTCCATGACCAGGATAGCACGACTTCCAATGACCAACTTCACGACCGATTCCACCGCAGTCACACTTTAAATCCCACGGGAGCGCGTGCGAGCGAGGAGCTAGGAGTCGAGAGCGAGAGCCCAGAACCAGACGATATTCAACCATCGTGCTGCCAGAGGACTAGTCCTGCCGCCCAAGTCGTGACCGCCGAGTTACTGCTGCCGTTCCCTGCGCAGTCGACCCGCGAAGCAACACACGCGATTAGGCCATCAAGATGCCCGGCGCCAGCGTCGCAGTTCTTCCGCCATCGGCGGCCTCGACCTCATCCTCGCGGAAGGCATCTCTCGCACCAGAACGCAAGTACAAGTGCCAGTTCTGCAACAGAGCCTTCAGTCGGAGTGAACATCGAAGTCGACATGAGCGATCACGTACGTACTCGGACATAACTCCCTCCCTCTACTACCCTCCCCGCCGAGTACCACGGCCGAGCCCTGCCAGTCTCTCCCAGTCTCTCCCCTACACCGTTGACGTCTAATAACTGTTCTTCGTCCCTGGTGCTTTCCATGCTGACCAGAATCCAGACACCAAGGAGCGACCTTTCAAGTGCATGAAGTGCAGAAGTACTTTCGTCCGCCGCGATCTCCTCCTGAGGCATGACCGGACCGTCCACGCCAAGGATGGGGGTATTCCCCTGCACAGCGACGGCAAACGCCGCGCTGGCGGCCCCAAGACACGAGCCATTGGCGGTCCTTCGAAGGCTTCTCTCCCCCTTGACACGTCGACTCTCGAGCAGATGGAGGCCGGCAACGACGGCATTTTTGATGTAGAGGCTGCGGCGATGCTCGTGGCCGACCTTCATCACAAGGCCACTGCTGCCATGCGTGCAGAAGACAGCGCTTTCGAGGACAACCCGTCCATGGCCTACTCCCCGCGCAGCTCCTCCATCATGGAGTCGACCGTCACATACCCGTCTGGTGCTATTGCCCTGCCCCAGATGCAGTGGGAGGGCTTCATGCCTCAGTCGGTGACGGAGCCGAAAGCACACTCGATCACTTCGAGCGCATCAGGATCTTTCGAATCGCACCAACCGTTTGCTCCGGGCAGCACTCTTCAACCCCATGTCAACCATCTGCCTCCCATTGCTGGCCAGAACGTCAGTGGCCTTGTCCCGGCCCTGCAAACTATGATCAACTCCCTGCCAAACTCTGGTGCTGGGACCCCTGTGCCTCAGAGCCCTTCGATGGCCGATGCATCGCATGCCGGCTTCAGGGCTCCCCAAGTCACCGGCGACGAAGAACGCAATGCCATCCTGGACACCATCCGCAGCTACGATCGGGAGCATGCCATCCCTGAAGGTTTCCGCCTTCCTGGCCTCGGCTCGCTCAACCGCTATCTCTCGACGTACTTTGGCATGTTCCACCATCACCTGCCCTTCCTGCATCCAGCCTCACTCACCCCTTCGCAAGTGTCACCTCCCTTGCTGCTGGCGGTGCTGAGCATAGGCGCTCTGTACGCCTTCGACCAGGACCAGGCCTACATGCTCCACATTGGATCCAAGGTCCTTGTTAACCAGTTTCTGCAGAACAAGGAAAACTTCAGCTCTCGCAAGTGCCCCCTCTGGACCATGCAGAGTTCTCTTTTGAACATGATCTTTGCCAGCTGGAGCGGTGACCCCAAGGGGCTGGAGTGGGCCTGCTCGATCAAGAGTCTTCTGGCCAACATGGTCGCTGGTAACAGGTACGAGCTAAAGCTGCGCCAGGAGGCCCGTGGCAGCGCCAGGCCCACCCGCGCTGAATGGGTCGAAGACGAGGGCTGCCGCCGTACATATTATGCCGTGTACATCTTCTTCGGCCTGCTGACGCTGAGCTACAACCACACACCGGCCATCGGCTTCAACGAGTTCGAGGACCTGCAGCTGCCTTCAACAGAGGCGTTGTGGAACCTGCAGGTTGCGGATGAGGCGTCGTGGCTCGAGCACCTGAACAGCTCGCCTGCCGTGACCTTTATGGAGGCGCACGACAATCTCTTCCAGGGCGAAACACTAAGGTACAGCGCGTTCGCCACCCGTGTCATGATCAATGCGTTGTTCCTCGAAGTTTGGTACCACAAGCGGAGCCCCGAGGCCCTTCAGGACGTCGTCACCGAGTACAAGCTTCGACTTGCTCTTGAGACCTGGGAGAAATCCCTGGAACTGTGTGAGCCCGAGTCGGTCGCCGTACCGCTCAGCGCACCGCACAAGGGCCACCACCCTCTGATCTTCAACGCCAAGGCCATGTATCGCAACGCCCGCGCCCGGCTCGAGGTGGACCTGAAGAGCGTGCAGGAGGCCCTGCGGTATCACGACCCGTACGAAGTAGCGGCGGCCATGTCTCACGCTCGGGATCGCGTAAAGCGCTCGAGCGAGATGATCAAGGTCATCCAGGAATGCTACAATTGTATCGAGACGGCCGTGCTGCAGGGTATCCGATGGGTGGCTCGGACATCACCCACCAGCTGGAGCGTGGAGCACCCTCTTTGCGGCATGGACCTTATGATCATCCTGTCGCTGTGGCTCTATCGCCTGGAACATGACGAGGAGCCCGCGACGGAGGAGGAAGTGGACATGTACAACAAAATCCGGCAGCTCTTTAAGAAGGACCTGAGCGACAGCTACATGTCTCAGCTCAGCTCAGTTGTGGCCCGGCTCTGGGGCTCGATGCTTGATGAAGTCGTGGTTTGGGGGTACGTGTCTCGCTGACGATTGACGGTGGGGCGGAAACGATGCTAACTGTATCTTTGCAGGATCACGCGCCTGATGGGCGAGTCTTTCAAGTTGCACTCACAGGCCCTTGTCGGCTACGTCGACGACCCCGAAGCTTCCTCGAACGTGTCTACCCCTTCGATGACCTCGCAGGGGGCGGACGAGGATAGCGTGTATTAATCAACCCTGCGATGATTGAAATGACCTTTTCCTTGCGTCACCGGGGAACGTGGACTTCTCCGTTTCCTAAGCATATACCTCTCTGCTTTTTGGTCTGACTTGCGCGGTTGTGTAGTCTTCTCTCTCGATGGTTTGCTCTCAGGCGCGAGGGCCTTGGACTGGAGTTGGACTCGATTTGGGTTTTCATCTTGGTTTTCATTGCGTCGGAATTTCCTTGGGAACCGTTCCGCTATTTCCTTCACGGCACCTGAGACAGAGCAGGTGCACGTGCCGCTGTTTCGAGCTGGTTTGGACTGTCTTCCGCTTCTCTCTTCTCTCTTTCGCTAGTGCTGCGCTGTTTGCTCAGCGCGGGTCGAGGGATCTGGGGCAATAATCGGGGTCGGTGGCGGAGCAGGGAATGGAATACGGACGGACGGTTAATGCATGGTATTTTACGGGCCTCGGCAGAGGAAATTGGATGTTCGACAGAGCGGCAGCGCAAGCTGATGGACAGCAGCACAGGCAGGTTGATTGGCTGGCCCATGACAGCGATGCCGCTTTCTTCTCACTCTCCCTCTCTGTTGTTCGATTTGCATCGGCACATATCTGGTTTTTTAATCCTCTCAGCTTTGTTTCCTTTCCTCCCTGTTCTGCTTGCACATTTCACTTTTCGGGTTGATCTTTTCCTTCTCGTCTCACTGCTTTTTGCCATGGCTTCTCAGATACCTTGTTCGATATACAGATTGTTGCATTTCGTTGACTGACTGGACTTGTCTTTTTCTCTCCCATGTCGAGTTTTGTTTGCGTTTCGCCTTGCGTGTGTGACGGCTGTGCACTTACAAGGAGGGCATGACCTGGCGCAGCAGTCGAGGATGGCCCTCGGCTGCCAGCGTCGCCCTCGAGATGAGATGGCCCGTTCGCTCGTGTATAGATAGTCGGTACTTGAATCAAATAATCGCTTCTCTGTCACTCTCTTGCTCCTCGCCTCGGCGGGATACGCCATGCATTGTGACGGCCGACATGTACTTCGTACGCCTTGTAGCAAGAATGCCTTGAGATGTGACTCGTGATGGGCGCGCGACGAACCAACAAGAGACCCGACGGCAGCGCAGCAGGTCCTTGCGGCTTGCAGCAGCGGCGAAAAGGCCCCGTGCAAGGGCATCATTGGACGACGCAGTGCGAGGGCAACGCAAGGGCCGGCTGGCTGTTGTGACACGTGCGGTGGGAGCTTTGACAGGTTTGCGGGTTTTCTCTCCCTTTCCCCAGGTTTGCACAAGCAGGAGGCCACGAGAGCCTCTTTTCCGTCAAATATATCTAGGCACGGTACAGGTGCCCACCTAAGCAGGGTACCCAGGTAGCATATCTGAGGTAAGTCCAACAAGGCACCCCCAGACATCAAGCCCAACGGCTGCATCAAATGTCGGTCAGTTCCTTCGCTAACAAGGAGGGCCTCAACTCGGCAGTCCCGTCGCTTCCCTGCGCCTCTGGCTTTCCCGGATTGAGAAGAGGCATCGCGATCGCCAGGTACTTGGGTAGGGACCATGGTGTGCAAGGAAGGAAGGGCCTAGTTCGTGTCTTGAATGCCTCCGGTCTCATTTGAGTAACGAGTTTGGTTGGGTTCGTCGTCGCGAGGCGTTCTCTTACTGTCGTCTCCCATTCACCCGACGAGAATCTCTTGGGTCAAACTGCTTCGCCAGTCTTTACGGGGATCTGCAGTCTACTGGCTCCGGCACGGGATTGAACACTCTTGGTTTGCCCCGGTAGGATCTTGCAGCATCCCAGATGCACTTGCTCATCGTCTTGCTGGCCCTCGCGCCGTGCCTCGCGGCGGCGGTCTGCGAGTGCGGATACTTGGCAAAGGGGCCGCAGGAGGGCGATGGGCCTTGGCTCTTCACAGACGCCGTGGAAAGCGACTTCACCAAGATTGCAAACATCTCGCAGGACAAGGACTGGGTGCGGCAGCAGTTCAACGTCTCGGCCAAGGACGGTCGTGGCAGGTACGGCAAGTCTTTCGGCCTGGACGACATTGCCTCTCATCCCAAAGCCAACCTCGTCAAGGGTGGTTCGGAAGCAGGGCTCGACTTGCGTGTTGGCAGCCTGCTCGACAACGACGCAGTGCCGGGGGCCGAGATCGACTCTGAGAGGATGGACATGCACTGGGGCTCATACCGCGCAGGGATGAAGCTGACGAACATCAGCGGTACATGCGCAGCGTTCTTCTGGGTATGGCTCTGAAAGAATGGAAGCCACGGTGACACGGTGATTGCTGGCGCACGGTCTAACATCAGGCGCTTCTAGTACTTCAACGACACGCAAGAGATCGACATGGAATTCCTGTCGCGAGAGTACACGGCCGGCATGCAAGTGTACCCCGTCAACCTCGTGATCCAGTCCAAGCAGTCGATGGAGGCGGGATACGACGCCAGCAAGACGGGGACGTTTCAGCGTGTCAACCTCACGTTTAACCCCACGGACGGATTCCACGAGTACCGGTTCGACTACCTGCCCGGGCGTGTCTTGTTCTACGCCGACAGCGAGAAGCTGGCTGAGATGAAGGGCGACGCGATACCCTCCGACGCCGGCCATCTCATTCTGCAGCACTGGAGCAACGGGAATCCGCTGTGGTCAGGTGGACCGCCGACGCAGGACGCCTTTCTCACCGTCAGCTACGCCAAGGCCTACTTCAACTCGTCGGACACCAAAGGCAACGCTGACTGGAGCAAGCGGTGCGCAGATGCCAAGAGCGCCGTATGCGCAGTCGCTGATGTGACTGCGGGCAACGCAAGCACCGGAGGGCAGTTCTTTACCGACCAGGGGGCCAAGGGATCGGGGGTTGTTCGTCACGAAGCGAGCCGAGCAACGACGCTGATGGCTGTGCTGGCGGTAGTGGTGATGGTGAGGGCGCTGTGAGCCCGAGGAGCTAAACACACGAGAAGTTGATGATGGTGCTGGGGCGGGGCTGATGAAGCTGATGATGCTCATGGGACGCCGTCTCAGGGGGAAAGGGTTTTACATGTATGTCACAATGAACGAAGTCGCTGCTGCTGCTGCTGCTGCTGCTGCTTGCTGCCATGGTGCACACGCACGAGACGGTGGTGGCATGTCGTGGTGATGGTGAGGGCGGCGTCAAGTGACACCGCAGACGGGGCGCATCATCTGACGCCGGTGCGGCCCACGAGAAGCCCAAGGCCGTCGATCCCCCATGATGGCAACGCGTGCGGCCGCTTCCATTTGACGACAGGCTTCGTCTACCTAGGTAGCAGCCGCGAGCATGGCAGGGCTGAATGAAACACTGGGCACAGATGCCCCATGCGAGTGCGAGACGAGACGGGCATGCCGTGGGTCCCACGCGCGGCCGCCGCCACCACCACCAGGAGCGAGCGCCCCGTGTGCTCGATTCCTGCTTCTTGTTGGCGGCAGAGGCTGCGAGAGGCTGCGGGAGGAGGGAGGGAGGGAGGGAGGGAGGGACAGCCGACGAGGTTAAATAGGTGCCGAAGCCCCGGACCTCTGGAGCATGGCCATCCCATCTCTCGATATCCTCGACCATCGCCATCGATATCCCCGACCAGCGGGTGCCCTTCGTATCTCGTACCTATAACGCCGCATACATCAAGCACCATGCCCGCAACGCTCGACGTGGTCCTCCGCAACGACACGGGCGCGTCGCAGCTCTACGCCCACATCACGGGCTCCGACGGGGCCGGCCTGGTGGTGCTCGGCGCCGACGGCAAGACGCCGTACCGTCCCGCGTCACCCGGCAGCACCCTCCAGCCGCTCGGGGCCGACTGCGCCATCGCCATCGGGCCCTCGGGCAGCACCCGCACCGTCTCGGTGCCGCGCATGGCTGGCGCGCGCATCTGGTTCTGCAAACGCAAGCCGCTGACCTTCTTCGTCAACCCGGGCCCGGCGCTGGTGGAGCCGTCGGCGACGAACCCGTCGGACGCAAACTACTACCTCGACTGGGCCTTTTGCGAGTTCACGTGGAACACGCAGCAGCTGTACGCCAACATCTCGTTTGTCGACTTCGTCAGCATGCCCGTCTCGCTGCGGCTCAAGACGGGCGACGGCAGCGTCAAGACGGTGCGCGGCCTGCCGCCCGACGGGCTCGACCAGGTGTGCGCCAGGCTCGAGGCCCAGGGCAGGGTCGACGGCAAGGGGTGGGAGAAGCTGGTGATCCGCTGCCCAGCCTCGGGGGCGGCGCTGCGCGCGCTCAGCCCTAACGCGGGCCGCGTGCTGGTGCCGGGCCTCTTGGACGGCTACTACAAGGCCTACGTCGACGCCGTGTGGGCCAAGTACGCCGCCGAGGACCTCACGGTCAACACGCAGGCCGCCTGGGGCGACGTCAGGGGCCGCGTCGGCCGCGACGGCAAGCTGGCCTTTGCCGGCGTCGGCTCCTTTGACAAGCCGGCGGCCGCCGACATCTTCAGCTGCAGCTCGGGGCCGTTTGCCGCCGGCCCGGGCGTGTCGGCCGAGATGCTCAACATCGGCGCGCGCCTCGCCGCCGCCTTCAACCGCTCGACGCTGCTCGTCAACGCCGCGCAGCCCGAGGGCGAGAAGGTGGGCACGTACTACAAGAATGCCGTGACGAACCACTACTCGCGCATCTGCCACGAGACGAGCGTCGCGGGCCGGGGATACGCGTTTGCCTACGACGACGTGGGCGCCTCCAATGCCGTGGACCAGTCGGGCTTTGTCAACGACGCCAACCCCCGGCTGCTGACGGTTGGAGTTGGCAAGCCTCTGTAGTCACTCACTCGTTTACTCGGCCAAGGTCGGGGTTGCAGGAAGAGGTCATGGTATTCGTACGTTGGTTTGATGGCAATGGCTCCGTATATACCTAGGCTGTATATGACCACTCTGGTCGGTTTCGACCAGCACCTACATAGCTTACCTACAGACGCACATACAAGTACAGTTAACTTGCATTTGCTCTCGGTACTCGGCCCATGACATGCTGCGGCGTGTGGCGGCTGGACAAGGCCATTCCGCTGACGCCTGAGGCACGCGACGGGCCTTTGCGGTCATGAATGATCACATACATGATGCTGCGGGCCGAGGGGTGGTGTGTGTATCCCCACGTGGTCTGTATGGCAGCAGCTGTCATGTTGGCGTCTCAGCTCCAGCTCCATTTCACAGAAAAGACGAACAGGAAGAAAGGAGAAGCAAGAAGTGAAGCCCAGACGGTGGCTCAGCTCTGTACTCGTAGGACGCGGTGGTACATGGAAGGGCCACGCATCTGCAACCCCACGTCGTCTCCTCCACCTCCCATGCGGGTGAGATGATGGGGCGGATCGGAGTTGGACTGGACTGTTGGCGAGAGACTACCAGACGAGCTCTGTCGCGCCAATGGGCGCCTGTTCCGATCCTCTGCGTGGTACGCTGGCTCCAGCAAGGCGCTGGAGGCGTTGTTCTCGGATGCGCGAACGAACCGTCGTGCGGCCGTTGGCTGATTGATTCCGTGGTTGCACTCGCTCGCTCGGTCTCGGACGGCGGTTCTGCAGGAGAGCGCGCCCTGCAGCTAGACGATAGCCATGGCCAGTTGGCAATGCAACATGCCGTCGCCAAAGATGCCCCGGTTTCGGGCGCCGTAGTCGTCCTGCCTGCATCAGCGCGGTGCATGCTGTATTACAGCGCCAGCAGGGCTACACCCCACGCCACTACGAGCACCTACCTGTAGGCACCCGACCCGAGGTCCGCTTCTCCTCACATCTCCTCCGCTGGCCTTCGCTCCAGAGTCGCGATTTGAATCCCATCCGCATCCTGCCCTCTGCTGCCCACCGCCGCGCAGAGCCGCACCAGGACCTGGGCGCACAATTCCGACGCTCTCTCGCCACCATGCTGGCATGGCTCCGGGACTCTGGGTGAACGAGACGACCGCCAGCAGCCTACTACCAATATCCATACGGCTGCCCCAACCATCGACAGCCCACCTCATCTCGTGAGACGGCCAGCCCTGGCCCATCGAGGGTCCTCTTCAACGCCGCGAGCCGCCTCACCATGGTCTACTGCGGCAAGCCCTCCAAGGGCTGCTCCAACTGTCGCGAGCGCAAGATCCGCGTGAGTCCAAGCCGTGCCCCCTGGCAAATCGCCCTCGCTGAGCGACATGCCTCCCCCAGTGCGACCAGCGGATGCCCACGTGCGGCCAGTGCGAGAAGCGCCAGCAGAAATGCCCTGGCTACCGCAACATGGTCGACCTCATGTTCCGCGACGAGAGCCACCATGTCATCAAAAAGGCCAACACGGCCCGGAAGCGGCCCAGGAAGCCGGCACACGGCCCCGGCCCCGGCCCCGGCCCCACCGCGCCTCCCTCTCCCTCTCGCTCCTCGTCGTCTTCCTCGCCCTCTACGACGACACTGGTCCACCAGCCCAGGCCCTTTCTCGCCACGTCCACGCCCGACATCGTCGACGGCCCGGCGTCCGACGTCGACGCCAGTGGTGGCGACCTGGATGATCCGGATCACATCTGCGTCCATGACGGCTACCACGGCAGCAGAGCTGTCGCAACCACCACTTCCTCGGCTTCCGAGATACCCTATGCCCTCACCACGTCGCTTCGCGAGCGAGGCGTCGCCTTCTTCTTCGCCCGCTACGTCGCCACCGACCACGGCTGCTACCAAAACTACGACTTCATCTACGACGTCTGGAAGCCACCGCCTAGCGTCGATGTGGCCGAGACCGACGACTGCATCGTGGCCAGCATGACCGCCGTCGGCCTCACCGGCCTCTCCAAGCTCACCCGCTGCCCCGAGGCCATGATCCGAGCACGCCAGAGCTACGTCCTCGCCCTCCACCTCGCCAACCAGGCCCTGCGCGACCCCGTCGAGGCCGTCAAGGACAGCACCATGCTCGGCGTCCTCATCCTCGGCACCTACGAGTTCGTCTCGGGCCGCACTCCGCAGACGATCCGCGCCTGGCAAGAGCACGTCAACGGCGCCGCCGCGCTCGCCAGCATGAGGGGCGCTGCCCAGTTCCGCACCAACGCTGGTGCGCGCATGTTCATCATGCTGTGCCACACCGTCCTCATCAGCTGCGTACGGAGCGGCCTGCCCATGCCGCAGTCCATGGTCGACCTGCGCAATGAGCTGTGGAACCTCACCGACACCAGGGGACCCATATGGCGCGTCGTCGATACGCTGTACAATGCCCTCAAGGTCCGCCACGACATCACGTCCGGCAAGGTGGTCGGCGTCGATGCCATTGTCGAGAAGCTCTCCGACGTCGAGGACCAGTTTGCGGCTCTAGTCGAAGGCCTCCCCAATGGCTGGAAGTATCGTGAGGCCAAGCTCGTACGATCCCACCCGGCCGTCATGGGCGACTCATGCCATGTGTATCTGGGGCTGACTCAGGCCACCACCTGGAACGGCATGCGGACCATGAGGATGCTCGTGCAGGAAACCATCCTCGACGTGCTGTACCACAGCGTCGATGACCCTGCCTTGCTGTCACCCCACCACCAGTTCCAGATGGCCAAGGCCATGAAGTTGGTGCAGATGCTAGGCAAGGCCTTCGTGGCCAGCGTCCCGCAGCACTTTGGCATCATCAGCGCCAAGGACGTCAAGAGGGACGACCGAGGCCGGCGTACCGTCTCCCCGGTCCCGACGGGCAAGCTGCCCTACAGGATCATCTCGACGCCGTCAACCCCGAAGCCTCTCCCACAAGCCACGTCGTCCACGGCCGTCTCGGGTCCCATGCGAAGCCCCACGCTGATCGACCCGACACAGTCCGGCGGCCACGAAAGGAGCCACGAGCGCTTCCTGACCCTCGCGACGGCCAGCCACACCATCATCTGGCCGCTTTACACGCTGGGCATGTCGTCGTCGTGCACGCCAGACACCATGGCCTACGTCCTCGACCGCCTCGACGCCATCCACAAGGAGACGGGCTTCGAGCAGGCCCGCGTCGTATCCGGCATTATACGGGAAAAGGTGCACTCCCTGTCGTGGGATGATATCCCAACGGCGAGCCTCCCGAAGCTACCCGAGGGTTCTCTGCCGACCATGGTGTAGGTGGTCGCGCTGTTGCTTGGCGGAGTGCCATTTGATGGGCACCATCTGCCTGGACGGAAATTAGTTGAGACGACTAGCGACACTTGGTTGACCGAGGTTGCTGGCGATATAGAGGAGCGAATAGATTCGAAAGACATGCAAGGGGGCATGCAATATAAAGTATCGACCCCCCACCGTGATATTTCCTGCGTGATCATGAATTCATCCAGGCTCCTTCTTATCATTTCACATTATTTGTACATTTCTCGCGTCGTTTTGTCTACCAGTTATCAAAGTTGCCAAACCCGCCGCCTTTAAACTTCTTCTTGACCGGCTCCTCCCACGTGTCCACGTCGTCTCCCCCGGCATCGTCGCCGGCACCAGCACCAGCACCCGCCGCCACCGCCGCCGCCTTCAGATACTTGCCCACGCTCTCCTTCGCCCCGACCCTCTCGACCGTGCCGTCCCCCCTGATGCGCTTGCCCGTCCACGTCGTCCGGTCGTCCTCGGTGCCGCCCTGCCGGCGGATCTGCTCGCGCCGCTGCTCGCGCTGCTCCTCGTCGCGGCGCTGCGCCAGGAACTCCTCAAAGGGGTCGATGAGCACGACCACGTCCTTGACGACGATCTTGTTGAGCGGGCGGCTGGAGCCGTCGGTGGGCACGGCCTCCATCTTGGAGAGCACGTTGGCGCCCGAGGCGACCCGCCCGAAGATGGTGTGCTTGCGGTCGAGGTGCGGCGTGGGCTTGTAGGTGATGAAGAACTGCGACGAGTTTGTGTTTTTGCCCTTGTTGGCCATGGAAACTGATACCCATAGTTAGCGGACCGTTCGTGCCTGTATCAAGGTACCGCGGCAGGCTCACCAATCCCGCGGGCATCGTGCGTTAGGGGCCCGTCAAACTCGTCGTTGAAGTATTTGCCCCATATGCTCGAGCCGCCCTTGCCTGTCCCCGACGGATCGCCGCCCTGGATCATAAAGTTGGGTATGTTCCGGTGAAACGCCACGCCCTTGTAGTACCCCTTTTGCGCCAGCCGGATGAAGTTCCACACGGCCTTGGGCGCCGTCTCCGTCTGCAGCTCGATGGTCAGGTCGCCCAGGTTCGTCTCCATCCGGGCGTATCCCTTGGCCTTGACCCGCTTCGGCTTGAGCATAAACTCCTCGTCCGTCAGCAGCGCCCGCTCGCCGCTCGTCTCGGGCGTCAGGCCGGTGCTCGTGAAGCTGGCGGCGGCCCTGCCAGTAGTGTACGCGGCCGAGTTTGCGGCCAGCTTCTTCTCCTGGATCATGGGTTGCCGAACGGCTGGGCTGCCTGCCGTCGTCGACTTGACCACGGCCCCTGAGCTGCGGTTGATGTCACCCCCTGCCTCTCGCGCCTTGCGCGCCCTGTCCACTGCCGCCTTGGCCTTCAAGACCTTGTCCCCCATGCTGCCCAGGGCACCGGCATTAATGTTTCCGGCCTGGCGCTCCTCCTCTTGCTCCTTGGTCAGCTGCGCCGCCTCTCCATCCTGCAGATACTTGAACTCGTCCAGATTCCGGCTCGCGGCGTTTTGGGGATCTTGGAGTGTGATGATGTCGGCGCGCGTAAAGGGCTCGTCGTCCATCAGGTCCCGCCACATCTTGGCCTTGATATTCATGCGCTCCACCGTGTCCCACGCAAACACATTCGCGTACGTGCCATGCCGGATCGCCACGATGTGCGTGTTGTCCGTAAACACCTTGTACGTGACCGGATCGATCAAGTCGCCCTTCCCATCGCTCAGCCCGGCGCCCAACGAGTCCGACTCGGCATTGCGCGAAAAGTTCAGCCTTATCAAGTCCTTTTTCTGCAGGGGCTTGCCGTCGACGGGGTTCTGGTTGGGGTGCTTGTCGAGCCACGCGCCAATCACCTCGACGTCGAAGATGGTGCCCTCGGGGGTGCAGACGGGGTTCTTGAAGGGCTGGAGGCTGGCGGCGCAAAAGTTGAAGGGCAGGCGACGGAAGGATGCGCCGTTGCTGCCGCCGCGCGAGGAGGCGTTGGCGCCGACGCTGGCAGAGTAGGCGTCGGACGAGGACCACTCGGAGTGTGTGATCTGGCCGACGTGTTAGCAGGGACTTGACGGGTGCGACTTGACGGGGACGGGGCAAGGGCTCAAGGATCATGGCATACGTAGAGTTTGTCGGTGCCTTTCCCCATGTTGGCGAGCGCAAGCGGAGGAGGAGGATGGTGCTGAGCCGATGTTTGCGCTGGCAAGTTTGCGATGGCCGCTGCATGTCGCAGAGCTCGAGTTGCCGTCGTCTTTCCTTATCTTATCGGCCGAGTTTACCTTGTAAGCGCTGTCTTTAGTGCGGCTAGTCAGTGGCTCTGGAACCAGCCACATCGACCCCGGCCCCAGTTACGTACCACCTGCCGTACTCGTACCTACACATCGAAGCTGCCACCTCGCCGGCTCCATCGCTGGCGAGGACACTTCGAACTCGCACACGACAACTTGCGAGCTTCCCCGACCACAAGGCTCTCATCCAGTCCGTCGCAGAGCCTGCCGCACCACCACTGACTCTCGCCGAGTGTCCCGAAACGATGATATAGGGCACATTGCGAGCGAAGCGCCAGTCTACCCAGCAGCTCGAAGCCCCCGATAGCTCAGCTCCAACTGGGCGCTCAGGCTCCCGAGCCCCCCGATCCGCAGCCCCCCGCAACATACTGAACCTCAGAAGCCGTCGTGCTGCAGTGACTCGCCAACATGAGGTTCCTCCTCGGGCTTCTAGCCCTGGGCTTGTCCTTCTGGACGGCCAGGGCACTCGAGGTTGGCATGGTACGCGGGGCTTTCGTTTCCGTCTCGCGGGAGCTTCTTTGCTGATCGATACGCCTTACAGGACCAGACAGATGCGAATCGCCAATACTGTTCTGGTTTGCCCACTCAATTCTGTCACCGCTGGCGGGACTTGGGAGTCTAATTGCTTTGCAGGAATGTATAGTCGAACTACCTGGGGTGGACCCGTCGACCCTTTCATCCTCGTCAAGTTTCTCAGCTCGAGCACCCCCGACAACGACGATCCTATTGCGAGCTTACTCATTTTCGAATGGGGAGACAGGAGTCTGGTCGGCGTCCCGAATCCCGAGTACCCCGGAACTGTAAGACTTGATGCTCCTTGGGGTGTGCGGACAAGCCCTGCTCACATGTGCCTCTCTGCCTAGCAACTCGAAATCTGCCACGAAGACTCCGTCCAAAAGGGCCATTGCAACGCGACCGACATTGGTGAATTCATCATCGCCCCCAACGCCACCGAACACTCCAACGCTTTGATCCTCACAAAGGCGATTCACCTCAAAGACCCTGGCCCAATACACTACTCGATCAAAAAGACCGGATATTACTGCGTGGTTACTGATGTCTATACTGCTGAGAAGTACAGCACGGTAACAGAGTTCCGGAACGCCTATGGCGAATTGCCGGCGACGCAGATCCCCAAGCTGCCCTTCTATGGCGGCATGTCAATCCTGTATGCCCTCGTGCTTGTGTTCTGGGGGTTCCTCTACTACCAGCACCGCCATGATATATGTGAGGCCCCTCCCTCATCTTCTAGGTCTTCAGCGTGCTAACGTCTCCAGTGGCTGTCCAAAACTACATCACCGCTATTCTGATCTTCTTGGTCATTGAAATGCTCATAACTTGGGGCTTCTATGGTTTGTCTTGCCTCGAGCCTTTCCGGAAGCACCGTGTGCTGACTCTGTTGCAGATTATCAGAACCACAACGGCTCGAACGTGGGGACCAAGGTCCTGCTCATCATTGTCGGAATACTCAACGCAGCTCGAAACTCCTTCTCCTTCTTCCTACTTCTCATTGTTTGTATGGGCTACGGTGTGGTGAAGCCAACCTTGGGTCGTACAATGATACACGTCCGGTGGCTGGCTGCGGCTCACTTTGTGTTTGGCCTCGTGTATTCCATTACTAGTCTGCTAATCTCTCCCGAGAGTGCAGGTATGTTACGTGCTTCTTGCGTTTCGCCCTTCCCCCGAATGCTAACCCGTCGCCTAGGACCGTTCGTTCTGCTCATCGTGTTGCCCCTGGCCGGAACATTGACAGCCTTTTATATCTGGACACTGAATTCTCTCAACCTCACGCTCAAGGACCTGAGAGAGCGCAAGCAGCACGTCAAGGAGGCCATGTACAAGAGACTGTGGTGGGCTATCCTGGCCAGCGTCGTGGTCATCTTTGGCTTCTTCTTCTTCAACAGCTTCACGTTCGCCTCGGTCGGCGACCCCGACTTTGTTCCATTCCACTGGAAGACCAGGTGGTTCGTTCTGGATGGCTGGCTGAACATTGTCTACTGTGCGGATGTTGTCTGGATTGCTTACATCTGGCGGCCAACGGCGAACAACCGCCGCTTCGCCATGAGCGACGAAATTGCGCAAGACGATGACGGGAACTTTGAGATTGGCGACATTGGCGTGCCTGGGGACTCGGATGACGACGACGAAGAGGCCCAGGTTGGAAAGAACCAGACTCACCAGCCGCCTGTTACGGGCGTCACCAGTGCCGGACCAGCATCCGGAACCCAACAACAGACTCAGGGGCGAAGCGTCCCGCGAGAGTCCCTCGAAGGGGAGACAATCTTTGCCATTGGCGAGGACGGGGACAGGTTCTCCGACGACGGGAGCGATGAGGAGAATGTGAAACTTGTACGAACTAAGGGATAGAATGGGGCGTTTGTCTGAAAAGGGGGAAGTTGGCTTGGGACGGACCTCTTTCTTGTCCGTACTTGACCTGACAGCTTTTATTGTCTTTTAGATGCGGCACATATGGCATGCATGCATGATTGGATGGCTGGCTCGTTTCGTTTTGCGCTCCGTGGCACAGGGTACAGTGTAGCTCCGATACCACGGGAATGATATTTGTGTTGTTTCATACATCGTACATGATGGTACTCCGTACAATTTTGGAATATGCCCCACCTCTTTCTCGGTATATTTCATCCTCTCGCTTGGGTCAACCCTTGACATCCCCTCCGAACCCGACTGGTCGGCGCCGCCCTTCGTTCTCGGGCAGGATGGCCAGCGCCTTGTAGACCTTGCCCATCCCGTTGGGGCCTCGGTCGACAAGGCGCTTCCAGGCCTTGTCGATGTTCTCGGCCGTCCCTTTGTCCACACTCTTGGTGAGCATCTCGGCGCGCTGGCGGATGCCCATGAGCTCCAGGAAGTCGGCCTGCGGCACCGGGCCGTGGACCTCGATGCCATGGCTGGCGAGCGTCGCGCCCTCTGCTATGGCCGTGAAGTCGACGTCGGCACTCAGGTCGACGAGGCCGGGCGAGGAGAAGGGGTTGACGAGGCGGTGGTGGCGGATGCCCCGGAGGGAGTTGATGGGGACGCTGTCGGAGGTGCCGTAGTCGAGAATCAGCGCGGCGCCGCTGGGACTGGCTTTCGGGTGCTTGGGGGAGCCTCCGATGCGGGTGGCAAAGTCGGCGGCGTATAGTGATGCGTCGGGGCAGATCTCGACTATGGCGTCGGAGGTCTGCTTGAGCTTGCGGTATCTGGGCGAGGAGTCGGGGAGGTACCGCGAGTGTCTGGTGGTCCCGGAGGACCGGGTGAGCTGGAACTCGGTTGGCGGTTCATCCTTGTCTGAGCTCGAGGCCTTGAGGCTTGCGTCGATGGCGGCTGGGGCGATCGGCGAGACCATCATCTCGCGCCACTCCATCGCCGACGGGCGGGCAGCGTCGGCGGCCGTCGCCCCTCTCTCGGCGCCTGATGAGGTTCCGGGTTTTGCCTTTGGTGGAGGTGCTGGCGCAGACTGGAACGTGTGGATGGGAAGAGCGTCAAAGAACTCGTGGGCCACAATGAATGGCACCTTGTCAGACTCTGCGATGATCATTGTCAGCGAATCCCGCAAAGCCAACATCACGCCCAAGAGGAAGCCTCACCTATCGGGATGGACTTGATCGTCTCCGTCCAGACAATAGGCTTTCCAAGGTGCTTGCCGGTGCTGTGACAGCCGACCTTGGACTCTGCAAACGGCGCGTCTGGCCCGCAGAGCAGGGTCTTCTGCGTCTCCCTGAGGTCGCGGCTGGCCTCGACCATGACGACGGAGTCGACGGCGCTGGCCATGGCGGGGAACCTCTGGATAGTCTGGGACGAGCCACGTCAGCATCGAGGAGGTTCTTGTTGCAGCAACCTGGCATTCTCTGGATGGAATTTGAAGGGCTCTTACTCGCAGCACGTCGTCCATCAGCGTGCCCCGGCCTGGCCCAAGCTCGATCAGCTGGACGCCCTGCTTGGGCTGCCCTTGGCTGATCCATTCAGCGATGAACCACACGCCAACGAGCTCGCCAAAGATCTGTGAGATCTCGGGCGACGTAATGAAGTCGCCCTTGGCGCCAAACTGGTCGCGGCCCTGTCCGATTGCGCCGCTGTAGTAGCCCCCCACGTCGCCAGTCAGGCACATGCGCATGTAGCTGGCCAGAGGCACGGGGCCAGTCGTCTAAGGGACGAGAGCGTCGAGTCAGCACGCCGCTGTACGCCTCGCAAGTTCAGATGGGTGAGTCTGCCCCTACCGAGATGGCTTCAAAGAGCTGCTTGGCCAGCGGCGTCGACCACTTCCGCTCGTCCTGGGTGCGCAGAGCTGTCGCGGAGAAGCTCCTGATGCCTTGTCCTGCTGAGCCGCTTGGACAGCCGAGCCACCGGCAGCTCAAGCGTCCCAGCACCCGTGGAGCCGCTGCCATTGTTGCCGGCCTCATCGTACCTCGATGGCTGGCATTTATGGGTGCCCAGCTGTCGCATTGTTCCAGGTTGGAGACGTCACTGGTGCCTGCCTTTTTTGGAGTCACCACGCGCGATAAGATATGACACAGCTCTTCTTCCCCAAACCCCACGCCGGTCTATTTGAACCCGTCATCCCACGCCCAAACAAACAACCAAACATCCCTACGCTGCCGAAACCTGCCCCTGCACGCCTTCTTAGGGTGCACACGACAGCGATTGGCATACCGCTAGCCCTGCCCGGCGCCAAGGGGAGACTGCGACGCGCATCGCAGGCCGCGAGCCCTCCTCGCCCGCCATGGCCAGCACGGGCAAGTCGCGTTGGGCCGACACCGAGGAGGACGCCGAGCTGGAGGCGAAGCTCAAGCGGGAAAGGGAAGACAAGCGACGCAAAAAGGCGGAAAAGGCGCGCCAGCTCGAGCAGCAGCAGCAAGCGGCGGCCCGAGCAGCCTCGCAAGGTAGAGATGAATCTCCAAGCGGCGACGACGGCGGCAGACCCTCGAAGCGACGCAAACTCACCCCCGAACCAGGCGTACGCGGCGCGCAAGACGGAGCGGCCGACTCTAACGGCAGGTCCCCCGCCAAGCTGCTGCGGTTCGAGACGGGCAGCTGGGCCGCGACGCGCAGCGTGGAAAACTACGACAAGCTCAACGACATCGAGGAGGGCACGTACGGCTGGGTCGCCCGCGGGACGGAAAAGGCCACGGGCAAGGTGGTGGCGCTGAAGCGGTTGAAGCTCGAGCCCCAGGATAGGAGCGGCTTGCCCGTGACGGGCCTCCGGGAGATACAGATTCTGAAAGACTGCCAGCACCCGAATATCGTCTCACTGGAGGAGGTTGTCGTTGGGGACGACCTCTCGAAGCTGGACAAGTGAGCCTTGCTCGCCCACGCCTTACTCTCGAATTCAATGCTCGGTTCATGCTGACGGCGTCTCCCTCTCCCAGCTCCGTCTTCCTCGTCCTCGAATTCGTCGAGCACGACCTCAAGGGCATCCTCGACGACATGCCCGAACCCTTCCTCGCCTCCGAGATCAAGCGCCTCCTCCTGCAGCTCACCGCGGGCGTCGCCTACCTCCACGACAACTGGATCCTCCACCGCGACCTCAAGACGTCCAACCTCCTCCTCAACAACCGCGGCCAGCTCAAGATTGCCGACTTTGGCATGGCGCGCTACGTCGGCGACCCCCCACCCCCCAAGCTCACCCAGCTCGTCGTCACGCTGTGGTACCGCGCGCCCGAGCTGCTCCTCGGCACGCGCGACTACGGCGCCGCCGTCGACATGTGGAGCGTGGGCTGCATCTTTGGCGAGCTGATGACACGTGAGCCGTTGCTGCAGGGAAGCAACGAGGTGGATCAGACGTCCAAGGTCTTCGAGCTCTGCGGCGTGCCCACCGACGAGTCCTGGCCCGGCTTCCGCCGCCTGCCCAACGCCCGCAGCCTCAAGCTGCCCAAGACGGTCCTCACCACGGGCTCCGTCATCCGGGCCCGCTTCCCCGGCATGACCAAGGCTGGCGCCGGTCTGCTCAACGACCTGCTCGCCCTGGACCCGGCCCGCCGGCCCTCGGCCAGGGAGATGCTCCAGCACGAGTACTTCCGCCAGGACCCCAAGCCCAAGCCCGAGGGCCTGTTCCCGACATTCCCAAGCAAGGCCGGCCAGGAGCGCAGGAGGCGTCCTGAGCCCCATGCGCCGGCTAGAGGCAAGGCCGTGGCCCTCGGCGACGTCGACCTCAGCGGCATCTTTCAGGGCCGCGACAGGGAGGAGAGAGGGGCGGGATTCACGCTGCGCATGGTGTAGAAATGCTGGGGAAACCCAGCGAGGCAAAACGAGGCGTCGTCTCCGGGGTAGACCGGCTGTCTTGTCGACGAGCACAGCATACAGGTGTAGGATAGCACAACCGATGAAGCCCTGCGAATGGGTAAAGATGGAAGGAGCGTCAATGCGTAGAGATCATTAGAAGAGCTTATACTATTTGAAGACTCCAACGCCCAAGCCATACAGATACCTCGATCCAAAAAAGACACAAATAGTCCCGACCATTTCCTCTCTAGCAACCGCCAATGCTACGGCCAAAATGAGTCCAATCCCACTGGAATAACGCCCCCGTGTATGACCCACAACTATTACTCCAGCATTTCACCTTGTTTCCGGAGGTAAACGACATCCAAAACGGCCGCAGAACGCAAAACGATTAAAAACTCAGTGCTGGACTGGCCGGTCAATGCAGCCCAAGACCCGCGACGAACCACGTGAAGCTAAAGAACGTAACGATGCTCATGGTCACAGCAAGACCAAGGGCCTGGTGGCTGAAAAGGGACGAGGCATCGCTGCATCCCGGACATGTCCAGTCGGGGTACGGCGTGTAAGGCTGCGCCGTGTAGAGGCCAAACTTAAAGCCCGAGTATACGCCAAGGTAGCCAGGTTCGGGGGCGGCAGTGATGGCGGAGTCCGAGTCCTTGACGATGAGGGTGTACATCTCGGTCAGGAGAGGAGCCTCGGGGTCTTCGGCCTGCTTCTTGGTGTCCCAAACATAGTTGACCGACGTGGCAAAGGTCATGTTGCTGGTGAGGGTCCAGGTTGCGGAGGCGGAGGAGCAGCTGACGAGGACATCGATAGCTGTAGGCGTGCCCTGCAACGAGGTGTAGTTCCAGCCCCAGGTGACTTGGTCCTTGATCTTGTAGAGGACCGTGGGCTCGGCGTTGGTGGCTGGAGTCAAGATCTGGACGCCGCCGGCGGGCGAGTCGGGAGCGAACTGGGTATGGGTTGGCTTGTTGGTACTATTATTGGCGTTGGCGCCAGTGGCCTTGCCCGTGCCCTTGCCCGTGCCCATGCCCGTCTTTGAGGGCTCGGCCGTGTTCAGATCGACCGTCGACTCGGGTGCTGATTTGCCCGAGTTCGTTGCCGTGGAGTCGGGAGACCGGGTGCCAGAGGCACTGTCCGAGGCGCTCGTGGGATCCGGAGTAGCTTCTGGGCGGATGTTAGCGAGGGGCTCGAGGGCGCACGAAGCGGCGGGTAACAAAGGCGTTTGAGCATACTAGCGGTTGAAGGAGATTGGCTGTCCACGCGAACAACGATGGCGCCGATGTCAGGAAGCCAGCCAGGCCACGCCGAGGCCGAAGCCAACGGGGCAAGAGACGAGAGGCACACGGCCAGCTGCAGCAGGGACTGGGCGGGACGCATGATGGCGAGGATTGTCTTGTAGGCAGAACTGGCGACGGACGATGCGGCAACTCTACAGCACACCCAGCGAGATGGGGCCAAACACTCGACGAGCCGCCGACCGGGCGAGGACTATCAACGATTCGGCGAGAGTAGAGGAATGAAACGCGTGCTGTCGGCTCGCCGAGTACGCTGAGGACGGATTCGAGAAGTGACGGCGGACGGGTTGAAGCGAATGTCTACCGTTGGGACGGTTGTTGGCCGTTGTTAACGCCGCCTCCTTTCGCTGGCTGGCTGGTTGGCCTCGCCTTGGGCCCAGAAAAGCAGGTGCGGGAGGACACGGAACGGAGCGACGAGCGTCTAAATAGAGTGCGTTCCGACCGGGACAAGCGAGCGGGAGCGGTGCAACAAAGCGAGCGTCGAGAAGAGCGACAATTAAGGCGACGGGACCCGAAGCGAGAGACGGAAAAAGTGGCAGAGGGGTGGTGGTCTTCGGTTGACCAGGGGAAGAGGATCGAGAGCGAGAGGAGACGAGAGGGATGGAGGCAGAAGGCCCAAGGTACGTACCTTGGTAGGGTAGCCTACAAGTAAGAGAGCCGAGCCGTCCGCTGGTCCAGTGGGTGGCAGGCCCCTGGTCTGGTGGCTGCTGGTCGGCACGAGAGCGGAGTCCACTGAGTCCAGTGGGCCAGTGGGCGCAGCGCGTCAGGTGGGCTTGGCCCGATGGGGCGTAGGGCCATCGTAATACAGCGCTGCAAGCCTGCAACAACCTATCCTGGCCCCGCTGGGCCGCTGCTGTGGTGCTGTTGCAGTGTTACTGCTGCCCGTGATAAAAAAAGAAAACAAAGTTAACCTTGGGTGCAACACAGAGGTCCACGTGATCTCGTGTTGGCTCCAGCTCCTCAGCAGCCAGCTTCTGGCAGGCGCAGCAACCAAGTGAACGACTCCAC
This sequence comes from Tolypocladium paradoxum, assembly GCA_002916505.1. Lineage (NCBI taxonomy): Eukaryota > Fungi > Ascomycota > Sordariomycetes > Hypocreales > Ophiocordycipitaceae > Tolypocladium > Tolypocladium paradoxum. The sequence goes on from PKSG01000274.1 coordinate 68,769, forward strand.
CAAGACGCCAGGCCTACTCGTACTCGCCATGTCGTCTTCCATCATCTCAGAGATCTGTCCACTGTCCTTGGCGGTCTGGCTCTCACACGCAGTGTTGCCCAACTCCAGTAATTCTTACAGCAAGGCTGCAATGATTCATCAATGGTGCTTGGGAGGACACGAGTGGCCGCCGCGACCTCCTGTGGCTTGTCGGGGCCGTCGTGGCCTCAATCAAAAGGCCCAACTGAACTGATCTACACTGGCCAGAGCTTCTGGGGGCACTGACGATAGACTCAACCGCCGGCGCCGCTGGGCTCACCGGCAGCTTTACTGCACCCTCTCCAACGGCCCCACGATGGCCGCAGGCTTCATAACTCCATGACCGACGTCCTTCTCGTCCTCTCAACTACTACCTGCTTCCTCCGCAAGGATCACGGCGAAACCCCTGTGCTCCAGGCCATATCACATAGCGGGGCTCTCAATTACAGGCTTTCATGGAGCAAGTGTGCCAATGAGATCAACGTTGCGTCTGCCGAAATGACGGACTTTGAGATGTTTGGCCGCTGTGCTGCTCAAGCCGGCTCATACCAGAGCGAGGGTACCCTTATATACGGGAGGGAGGCCGATACCTGCTACGTTAACACCGAGTCCGTTCATAACGCAGTGTTTGCGCGGTTGATATATATTATTGCCTTGGTCCACTAATGATTCGGTCAGCAGGCTAACTATGGCACCAGCAGAACATATCTGACTCGCTCTCGCGACTATGCCTTGAATTGCTAGGAATTACTATTGTATCGAGTTCATGGTACTGCTCTCGACGACGTGCCTCCGCCGGCGCAAAGTGTCGTGCTCATGAATCCTGGACAGTCACATGGCGCTTGGATGGCCCCGAGTTGATATCTCGATTGCGTGCCCATATTCAGAATGCTCTTGAAGACACCTCCCAGGGTCAACGCAAGATAGGGTGGTATTCTTGGCACACCTTAAAGTCAAGGTATAGCACGTCTGTAGCCCCTGGACAGCGCAGCCCAGTGCACATAGTACAGCCTGTTCTCCAGGTCCGTCTCGGTGGTTACCGTACCTGAGGCACCAACTGCAGCTTGTGGTTGCCAGGAAGCAATGAACAGCTCTGCCGTTGTCGGGCCACGCGCGCACGTGAGCGCTGCTGCCTTCCCGCTCCCATTTCTTTGTTTTGTTCGTCCGTGAAGCTTTCCGTTTCCTCACCTCAGCCAGTATTGCGCTCGCTCCGTCTGCAGGAACCAGAATCCATCCGCCACCATGGCGTCGCTCCGGTAAGACCCAACCCCTTTCAATATGACTCCTTGCGCAGAGACTAACGCATCACGTTTCAGGAACCAGTTTGTAAGTCAACATGCCCTATCTTCGCGTCCCCGAGGTTAGCTGACCAAACGTGTTGCATCAAGGTCCCCGGGTATTCCCCTTCTCTTGCAGACGATCCGACCGCTGTTCGCATTGCCCGACCCGACTACGATGGCCTCATCGAGATCGCTCAGAAATACGGTAAGTCTTGCCCGTCACGAGTTCCCTTGTCTTTTCTGGAGCAACGAATATTCCGGGCCATGGGATTTTGCTGACCAAACTCTTCGCATCCATAGCCAATCTGTGCCAGAACCTCATCAACGGTGGAGTCGGTGAAGAGACTATCCTAGTACGCACTCTCGTCCCCTCGGCAAGTCAGACATTCCTCCAGAGTTCTTCTGCTGACCCCGTTACAGCTCCTCAGCAGCCAGGTTTCGGCTGGCCCGGCACCTCCAGCCCCAGCTCCGCAAGCCCAGGATGATCCTCCCGCCGCTGGGCCGTTGGCTTCCAAGCCTCTGAACGCCGCTGCCCGAACAGCGCCCCCTGGAACCCAGAAGCCAGCGGGAGCCTTCCAGCAAGGGCCTATCCGGCCGGTCGCGGGCAACGTTCGTCGGCACATTGGCCACCATCATGGCGATGAGAATACTCAGACGGCCTGGGAAAACGCTTCTGAGTCGCTGGATGAGCCCCCAGACACATTCGACGCGGCCACCGAGGCCACTCCCGCGCCTGCTCCGGCACGCTTTGAACGAGAAGCTACGCGGTCTATCCAGTTGCTGAATCTCACTGATGGAACCACCCACGCAGACATCACGTCTACTATCCGTGGCGGGATGCTTATCGAAATCTATTTGAAGACCCGAGACAACTCGTCAGTCATCTCCTTCCTCCACGGGGTCGACGCCCAAGCTTTCTACGAGCACGCTCGCCGAAACGGCTTGTACATCAAGAACAAGAGAGTGAGGCGGCCAAAAAAGCCAGATATTTTTTTTGCAAATCATTCTAACGAGCTTACAGGTCGATGTCAGATGGAACAACGTCCAGTTCACCCTCCCCGGGCACACTGCCCACAAGATCGGGCTCGGAGCCACTCGAAACCTGGTGATTCGCCGCCGCAACCCAACTCTGACGGAGCAAGGCCTCCGCGCTGACCTGGAGCACATCCATAACCTTGTCGTTATCAAGGTCGAGTTCATTGGAGACTGCTGCTACATCAGCACCAACTCTGTTCACAACGCCGTGTTTGCGCGCTTGTGCATGATGAGCCGCCGGTACGTCTTCTTCCCCGACTTCCAATCCACCTCCGTGTCTCTAGCTGATAACGGATGCAGGGAATACAAGGGCAGCCGTATCGAGTGGGCCTTCGACGAGTGCGCTCAACCCCTTGACAGAATGGCTCTCCCCAGCCGTCGCAGTATGGTTCCTACTCCAGCCAATATCAAGCTGATGAACCCGATGGCGAATCGGTTCGAAGTGTTGAAGTTGGAAGACTAACTCGCGACAGCAGTTCCGGGTCACGGACGTGGCAGTTAAGGGACTTGGGCGGAGTTGCAGGCGTCCTTATTGCTGGACTAGGCAAGCACATTGATTGTATAGTTTCACGATGTATCGTCTATGGCGACACTGGAGGTATGTAAAAACCACCACTGCGATCTCGCTCTGCACATGCCCATGAGATGGGTCGATTGCAATCATCTGCCTACATTGCTCAACAAACTCCCACCAACCCCCTGTACATATCCTTTTCATGACAAATGTGCTTCCAATGCTTCAGCCATATCCGCAACCCTACCGCCTGCATCATCCCATATACTGGAAGCCCAATAATAATGGCATTCGATAATCTCCATGATCCTGGTCTCAACGTGCAGCATTGTTCGTCACGGTTTGCAGATACTCCAGCAAGAAGCTTTGATCCGCTGGGGACATTGGTGTCTCGGTGCCCCGCCGAGACGATGTCGACGATGCGGTTCCAAATGGCTGATCGCCGCTTCCAGAAGCCATAGAGGCGACTCGAGACATCGGCGCCTCGGCCCCTGCTTGCACCATGCTGCTTGGCGGGCCTTGCTGCTTGCTGAACAGTGACAAGAGCTGTCGCTTCTGCTCACGAGAGGCCTGGGGTCGACGGTTGGGCTCGCCGTGTGATGGCATGGAGTTCGTGCTCGGAGGACTCGCCACTTGTCCAGGAAGCGGTTGGGCCTGCGGCCCATACGGCGATGGCCTTGGAGATGATGCATGCTGCTCTTCATGGAGACTCTGGCCGCGCCGAAGGATGCGCGTCGGGTGCATCTGTGCCTGCGTCTGTGGCTGGTCGCCCGCAGCAGCACGGACCGTGCCAGAAGGCTGTGCAAATGGCGCCACCTTCTCCCTGCTGTTTGCCTGGGACATGCCAGGCTGCGCCGTTGGGGACTGAAGCGATAGCTTATCCAGAGACAGCGCTTGGTTACCGGGGCCACGGCTTTGGAGCTGCTGCAGCAACATCCTCTCGTCTTCCGCACCCTCGTTGGCCGGCACAGATCCATTAGGACCCTGCTGCCTGGTAGCCGGTGCCTGGTTTATGCCTGTGTCGGCGCCAGTCTTCTTAAACATCCCGAGTAATGCTGACCGGTGCAGGGCGGAAGGAGCTTCGACAACAGAGCCTGCCAGCTCCGATGGGCTTTTCTGGTGTGGCGCACGCCGGGCTGAGTTGTCCAACAAATTAGGAAGTCCTTGGGGTGCGGTATGGCTTGCATACAAAGACAATGTTACGGCAGCATGGCCGTCTGCTGCAGCACCTCGGCTGTGACCATTCTCGTTGACTTGCGCAGAGGAGGAAGTAGGGGCGGTGTCTCGCTTAAAAGCGTTGAGTAGTGCCATAGACTGCCCGTTGAGCGGCAGCGACCCGGGCTTTTGTGCAGGGTACGCTTGCGGTGGCAGCATTTGACCTTGGGCTGGCTGAGGTTTGTCTTGTTGGTGTTGGGTATACCCAGCATGGTGAGCCCCCGGCGGCCCCTCCTGGAATGTGCTCTTGTTGAACATGGCCCTTTGTACTTGGGGCGGCAAAGGCTGCGGGTGAGCCAGGGGGGCCTGCGGATTAGGTGGATAGTACTGCTGGGGAACATCTGGAACCCCCTTTGGAACAATCTGAGAGCCGCTGGCGTGTCTCTGAGGCAGATTCCACGAAGACGTTGCCTGAGTCGGAACGAGATGGAAGACGGGAGGTGGCCCCTGCGCCTGTGTATTCAGAGGAACAGGGTTCTGGTTGGTGTGATGGTGAGGGTTGCGAGGTTGCGGTGGCTCTGAAACGGTGAGATCCAGAGGCGTTTGCGGCATCTGTGCCGCCCCCTGAGGTCGAGAACCAGTGGCCTGAAGGATAGAGAGCAGTGCACTGCCCTTGTCTTCATGAGAGGGGGGGGATTGAAGGCCTTGGGTGGGTGGCTGCATTTTCAACAAGCGCTGAAGCTCCCGGGTGGCCCCGTCGAGAGTCTCAATCGCAGGAACCAGGACAGGAGCGCCGGCACGTCCAGGCGCCCACGTATCATCCTCGGTGGTTGCTACCTCTTCCGGGTGGAACTGCTGGTGAACATTAGCATATGCTCCGCTCACAGCTCTCCTGTCGTCTATCTTCTTCTGCGAGGCAATCCACTTCTTCAGAGGTACCAAGAACGGCGCAACCATGTAAAACTTGTTGGCATGGGAGCCAGCTCCAGAGTCATTGTTGTTTTGAGCGCCCTTCTTGCGGAACGCAGGGAGCTCCGACAGTTTGTACCATTGGATCTTGCTAATCTCCTTCCTTGTTCGGGGTTGGAAGTTTGTGTCCATCGGGATGTCGCGAAAAACGTAGAGGCGGAGCTGCTGCTCTCTCATGGCGATCTCGATGTACTTGGGCTTCTTCTCGGTAGGCACCAGGCCGGCAGCGCGAATATCCAGGCCAGTTTCTTCGTATACCTCCCGAATAGCGCAGTCCAAATCGTCTTCGTCTTTGTTGATCTTGCCTCGCGGGAAACTCCAGTTAGCGCCCTTCTTCCAGCCCTTAACGAGCACCACAGAATCCATTGCTTGGTTGAGCATGATGGCGCCGCGGACGGGGACTCGTGTCTTGTACTGCAGAAACTCCTCAAATGCCTTTGTGTGATTCTCGACAGAGAAGGACGCCAACAGCGGGCAGTGCTGAAAGATTCGCAGGCAAAACGTTCGGAGCGACATGGATGGGAGAGTTGGATCCAGCGGTCGGATGAAGTCTTCGTAGAACCACTGCGCTTCCTCGACTTGGAAACATATTCGGGCTACCGAGGACAGGTCCTCTTGAGGGAGGTTGATTATGAAGCGGACGCAGAGGTCGTCCAGCCCTGCGAGCACCAGTCAGCAACAATATCCACGAGCAACACGGGTAAAACGTGAGGGTGCGCCCGACGTACAATCCTCTAGCTGCATCTGTGTTCCGGCCATTGTGACGCTTTTCCCTCGCCCATGCTCTGGTGAACGTTTCCGCAAAAGAGGCACTTCCCAGTTCACGACTTTGCCGGGCAATATTCGAGGCGAAGATGCGAAGGGATGTTGGGCATGATTGACTCAAGGGAACGCGATGGAGGGGAGCACGATGCAGCTAGCGCGGAGTGTCGACGAGATTCTTGCGAACGAGTGCAGGCGCGGGCGCGGGCGCTGCGACAGCAGTTTCAACGAGTATGGACAATGACGCAGCTGAAATGATGGCGGTACGTGGACGTGCAGAGAGAGGCTTTGTTGGGCGTCGGCATCAACCAGCGAAACACATCATCCGCAGAGTTGTTGCGCTTGCTGGTTGCCAACCACACGTTGAACAAGACCGCCCGCAAGCGGAGATACGTGCGATGAATCTTACGTGCACTGTAAGCCACCATGAAGACTTCCGCTTTCCCACAGTGTTAATTAGACACTGTCCCGAGCACGAGCCTCAGCCACACTCTAGCTTGACAAATGTGGCGGTGTATCCTGCGGGCTGCCCGTTGGGAGGGAGCCACTGCATCACTGCAGCCAACAAGCGCGCTGAGGTCCCCTGCAGGCCCTGGAACTCTACTCGTATGGCGATCGGCGCCGGAGCCAGTTATTGCTCCAGCCCAAATTACATCATTGGGGCCAGCCTCCATCGCCGTTGCATCCAGAAACAAGAATTCACATGCACCCATGCATGATTAGGTAGCTGTCGCCGCATAAAAATAGGGCCAGAGTCCGTTCTTTGAAACCCCAACAAGCCCTGGCTCGTCTTTATCCTGCCCTGTCTGCTTGCTTGGGTTGGCCATCTTTGTTCTACATCCAACACAACGGCGCCTCCTGAAACAAACATCCGCAAGCGCTCCTCCAATCGACCAGCAGGCGGTTTGACACCCGCGCCAGCAGGGCGTTCATAAATACCAGGACGGCTGCCTCTCTCTCGCCCTGTTATCTCCAAACGCTCCCGGATCGCAAAAGGAGTCATGACTTCATATGTCGCAAAGATCGTGAGCAAGAAGATCTTGGGGGAGAAGTTGGAGAACAAGTTTGGCAGAGAGGTATGTGTGCGCCTGTCACGACACCTCCGGCTCGCTCTAACGTGACCTTCAGGACCCCTACTTTGAGCAAGTCCCGGCCACCAGGCTCGATGGAAGGCCCACCGGCAAGTTCAAGAAGCGCAAGAAGGCTCTGCCACCTGGCATCACGGAGCATGACGGACAAGTCTTGACCAAGGTGAAGAGACGCGCACATCGCCTCGATCTGGCGTTGTGCAGCTTCCTTGGAATCCGCTTCGGCTGGAGCAGTGTAATCGCGCTAGTACCTGCGTTAGTCCTCCATACCCGAGTCACCACGTCTCTATGGCTGTATTAACCTTCTCGCTTCACAGGATCGGGGACGCGCTGGACGCATTCATGGCCCTGATGGTCTTCAAAACATGCTGCCAGATTGAGGGGGGCCTGCCCAACTCGCTCAAGTTGAAAATGCTGTTTAACATAGCATTCGACTTCGCTATAGGGTTGGTACCCTTCATCGGTGACCTCGCCGATGCCATGTTCAAGGCAAATACGAAGAACGCTTTGCTCTTGGAGCAGCACTTGCGAGAGAAGGGAAAGAAGGAACTCCGAAAGAGCGGCCAGCCAATTCCCGCAATCGACCCGAGCAGCCCCGAAGAGTTCGACAGGATGCGCCGAGAAAGCCCTCCTGGATACCCCTCGAGTTCTCCATCTCGCCATGGCACCACGACAGAGCCAACTCAGCATGGTCGACACGAGAACGTGCCTAGCGCCCCAGAAGAGGCCCGGGTCCGGGAAAGCCGTGGCTGGTTCGGCCGCAATAAGTCTCGCCCTCAGGACGTCGAGATGGGACAGGTCGACAACAAACCTGGCAACACGGCGTCGACAAAGCAGCAACGCAGGGAGCGTCGATAGACGTCGAGAAGATATATGGGGCGGGCTCGGCAAGAGACCCGAATCGAGTGCCCTACGAATGCCACTATGGATTGTCTTGTCCGGGGGCTGGGACGCCGATTGACGAGCAAAATGTTCGTGATACACGAGTCGTCGCATGTGTAGAATGTAGGAGTATTGCATGGAGCCGGCGAGCATGCATAGCGCGTTTTCGGAAGATCTGATAAGAAGGTACCTTTAGTAGTATCCACGGCCGTAATCCAAAGTCTGTCAACTCCGGCGCCTGCGTCGTTCACAACGCCGTGAATGACTGGGTCCGTACTCGCACATGACGACCGTCACAGGTCAACGTCTCGTTCCTCAGACACGCGACCCATCTCCGAGGTGTTCGCCGAGCGAGGTTCCGAGCTCCGCACACTCAGCTCAGCTATGACTTGATGTTTGGCTCCACCAGACACGAAAAATGCTGGTTTGTTTGCTGATTGATAACTCGAACATCATGACGATACCTACCCATGACTGAGCTGGGTCCTTAGCGGGGTACCAGTACCTGGAGGCGAAGAAGCACTTCACGCGTCGTCTCCTCCTGCATCAACTTAGTCGGTGGCTGGTGCGGCGAAACCAGGGGGCTCGGCGATCCGCTGGGCGGTACCTCGCTGGTACCCAGCGTTGTGCTCCTTGCACAACCAGCCTCTCAGGAGCTGAATTGGCCCAGCAGCACGACCCACCGAAAACACGGTTCGACGCGTCTTGGTTCACGTGACAGCGCATCTCTGCCTGTACAAAACCCTCTGGCGCCACCACAAGCTACCACTGCCATCCTCCAACCCAACGCGCCCTCAAATCACATTCCACGCTGAGCTCGAGCTGAACATCTTTCTCGTGTGTGCTCTTTGCCTTGCAACTACTCATCCTCGCGTCGTGTTCCATCACAATGGCCGCCCAGATCACCCCCTCAAAGCAGGTGAGTGACGTCGTCGGCGTTGTCGCGCGCGCCTTGTCGCCGCCTCCGTCCTATCATCAATTGGCCCTGACTGACCGCGTTGTATAGGCTGCTTCTGCCATTGAATCCTTCAAGATGGAGTCTCCGGTCAAGAAGCTGGACTTCGGTGCCGCCGACAAGGAGAACCAACCTCTGGACGAGACCGCCGTCAAGGCCCTGGCCGACGAGGTGGACTCCAACCATAAGCCCGTCGTCGAGGAGACCAAGAGGGTCGAGAAGGAGGAGACGGCTCCTGTCGCCGCAGGCCTCAAGCCTGAGGAGTGTGACGAGCCTCTTCTCCAGGAGAACCCTCAGCGATTCGTCCTGTTCCCCATCAAGTATCACGAGGTACGTGACGCGTTTTGACGCGTAAAGTGGTTCTTCGACGCGACACCGCAGCTGACAGTCGCATCCGCACAGATCTGGCAAATGTACAAGAAGGCCGAAGCCTCGTTCTGGACTGCTGAGGAGATCGACCTCTCCAAAGACTTGCATGACTGGAACAACCGCCTGAACGATGATGAGAGGTACTTCGTCTCTCACATCCTGGCCTTCTTCGCCGCCTCCGACGGCATCGTCAACGAGAACCTCGTCGAGCGATTCAGCGGCGAAGTCCAGATCCCCGAGGCCCGATGCTTCTACGGATTCCAGATCATGATGGAAAACATCCACTCTGAGACGTACTCTCTCTTGATTGACACCTACATTAAGGAGCACGCCCAGCGAACCTACCTCTTCAACGCCATTGATACCAGTATGTTATTCTGACAGCCAGTGCCTCCTTGACACAGCTCCTGACCAAGAAACAGTCCCTTGCATTCGCAAGAAGGCCGACTGGGCCATCCGATGGATCCAGGATAAGGACTCATCCTTTGCTCAGCGCCTGGTTGCTTTCGCCGCCGTCGAGGGCATATTTTTCAGCGGTGCCTTTGCTTCCATCTTCTGGCTCAAGAAGCGGGGCCTCATGCCTGGTCTGACCTTCTCGAACGAGCTGATCTCGCGAGACGAAGGTCTGCACACCGACTTTGCCTGCCTCCTGCACTCCCACATGAAGCACCGTGCCAGCAAAAAGGTCATCGAGGACATCATCACGGATGCTGTCACCATTGAGCAGGAGTTCCTGACTGAGGCCCTGCCCTGCGCGCTGCTCGGCATGAACGCCACGTTGATGAAGCAGTACATCGAGTTCGTCGCCGACCGCCTCCTCGTGGCCCTCGGCAACGAGAAGGTGTACAAGTCTTCGAACCCCTTCGACTTCATGGAGAACATCTCCTTGGGCGGCAAGACCAACTTCTTTGAGAAGCGTGTCGGTGACTACCAGAAGGCCGGTGTCCTGGCCAGCGCCTCTAAGAAGAACGCAGATGATGGCGCCGACCCTGGCAACAACAATGCCGGCGGTGGTGACTTCAGCTTCGACGACGAGTTCTAGGCTGGCTGTTGAGAGTAATGTTGCATATACCCATTTCCCTTTGTTTCTCCCTTTTGTCTCCGGGTTATACATTGCAAAAGGTCAGTCGAGGATATGGCCAAAGCCGCAGCGCCGTCGTACTGGCCAGCGGTTCGGGGAGGCAGCTCTGGTTAAGTCTTTTGCGGGTCGATGGCAACCATGTTGGCGGGCGTTCTGGCATTTGTTTCCCTTTGTAAGAATGGGATGGGCTCTGGCAATTGCTTTTATTGGATGGATCATGATGCACTCTAGCATGTTGAAGACGATTATTTGAGAATTGATATCTTGACTTAAATCAACCATGCCCTGCGGGCTGTCAGGCTTTTGATGTATGGTATGCCTCTACATGATCTTCCAAAACTTGCCAGCAGAGCAATTGCTGCCAGTCCACTCACTGCCTTGTCGGGTGGCACGTTTCTAAGCCCGTTGCCCTGCTGCTACAGTTGCAACACGCCTATTTCCGCCCCTTCTTCTTTTTCTTGCCGCCTCCCCCTTGTGACTGCTGCTGCTGCGTTTGTTGCGTCTGCGCCGCCGCTCCCGCACCCCCAGCCTTGCCCTCTCCGGCGCCGCTACCCTCGTTGCCCGCCGGCGCATCTGGCATCGACTCCTCGGGGACGTCGACGGGCACGGCGGCCATGCCCCTGCCGAGCCGGCCCAGGGACGAGTGGACGAGGCGAGAGACCTCGGCGGCCTTTGTGGTGCGGTACTTGAGCGTCACGCCGCTGACGGGGTCATAGGTCTTGATGACGAGGCTGGCGCGGGGTGGCTTCGCGGCGGCGGAGGATTCATCGCCGGACGTGGCGGCGGCGGTGTCGTCGTCGGCCTTTTTGGCGCGCGGCTTGACGGGCTTGATGGAGTACTTGGTCGTTATGCGGGTCTGCGCGGCGGTTGTCGGGTTAGCTTAATGTTGCGTCCCCAGGGGATGTTGGTGGTGGTGAGGGTATGGCGTACAGTGCAGGGCCGGGCTTCGAGGAGGAGGGCGGACTGCTCGAGCCATTCCTGGCTCGACTTGAAGTAGGGCATTGCGTCTAGCGTGTCGTGTGGCTCATGTATCGGGTGGTGAAGTCGTCAACGAGCCGCGCAAGGGGGGTTGGCAGAGGTGAGGGAGGTAGGCTGGAGAGAGCTATGTGCAGGTTGGATGGAGGTTGAAAGTGGGGTGGATGAATGGGATAAAATCCAGTGGGGCTCGAGATGTGTGGCGGGCAGCTCGGCGTGGGGATGCACGGGACCATGCTACCCTAGACAGCCTCATCCCCAGCTCTGATCACCACCCGTATTCTTTGTGAACTGGGGAACAACGTGAGCAGCGTGGTGGATTTAAGAGTCAATTGGCAATGGCACATTATTATCTAGCGCTGATTTTGACCTTCCTCGGATACTTGATTCCGTACAGACTCAAGACGCACTCTCCGAGTCCTTCTCGCTTGAACAGCGCATTCAACTTTTATGCGCAGGGTATCTGTCTGCTCTGCCCCCTGAATAACACAGTATCTGGTATCGTTACACTGCCGACCCCGGCCGACCCCTCATGCCGCCTACAACTCCCACCAATGATTCGTGGTTAGCTATGAGGATCCGGAAGCCAGAAGACCAGGTCCTGGTCCGCCGTTGCAAAGAAGTTGAAACGAGGATTGAAAGCCACAACAGCTGCCTCCCTCTTATCTGGCAATGTCCATGCCGGATCCAGTATCTTGTTCTCCGGTGGCGGTGTCAGCGTGTCCCAGACCAAAACATCCTGCTTGGATCCGCTTATGACGAATCGTCCATCTGGCGCAAAGCAGCAGTCTCCGCTGCTGTCGAAGCTGGTCGGGTCAGGCATGGCGCTGCCATTAACCATAGCCGCCGCCTCTCCAGGTGCTTGACGTCTCGTACCCCCGAGTGGCTTGTGGAGATTTGCCTTCAGGCTGCCCTCAAACGCATCAAGCAGGAAGTGGCCGCTGCCCTTGGTCCCCACGAGGAGAGACTTGCCGTCGTTGGAGAACTCGAGCTTTGTCCACCCTTTGACAACAAATTGCGGGTCGATACCGCGGGCATGTTCCACGATGTCAACGGTAGCGAAGGGAGCCTTGTCGTAGTTGCGCGCATCGTAGAGTAGCACGGAGCCGCTGCTGGGGCAGGCCACAGCAAAGACCGTGCCCGAGGGATCGTACGCGGCAAGAGAGGGGTTTCTGAGAAACAACTGACCTTGCCAGTGCTTGGTCTGGGTGTCCCACAAGCGCACAGTGTTATCCTGTGAGCAGGATATAAAGCTGTCGCTCCCAGGGTGAACAGCGAGGCTGGTAACGTTGCCCTCGTGGCCTTCGAAGTAGCGGATGAAGGAGTTGTCGTGCGTCGCAAGGTATCGGATGGCATCTAAGGATGAGAAGAAGGGGGGTGTCAGCTGCTATTGGCCCTCCCAATGGTGAGTCGTGTGTTGCCAGAAGTCTTCTTACTATTTTGTTTTGTGCTGGCGTATATAATACTCGAGCCCGTGTGGGTAAACTTGGCCAGTTTGACGCCATACTTCTTGCTCAACAAGCTCTTATCGTGCCGCCCCTCCTTGACATTGTAGATTTGTATCGTTTCGTCGCTAGCTGACGTCATAAGAAGCTCGCCTTCGTCGTCGAAGTCTATGGATAGGACGTGAGGTTGCCGGCGCCCGTCATTCTTAATGTCGTCGCGCCGCAACAGCTGTGGCGCGGGGAGGTCAGCTCGCCGTCGAGGCCGCCAGATTGCGCTGTAGGCATTGTACGTGGCGCACCTTGTTGGGTCGAAATGTCGACATGACATCGCTGAGATTTGAAACCGACGCGTTCCCGCCGAGCGTCCTGTGGATGTTAAGCGACGACCCGTTGGCGGTGCCGCGCTCAGGGCGATCGATGTCCATGGGAGTCGACATTGCTGCATGCCAACTCGACGACGAGCGCAAGCATGTGCCGATGGGCGGCGGCGTCTCTCATGCAGGCTTTCCGTCGCCCGTCGCAGCCGAGGTCGCGATTGGCATGGATTGCAGCAATTGCGGACAATGTCGCGAGTGCAAACGTCGTGGCGCGCGTCGTGTCGGGTGGTGTAGGTGTGAAGCACAGAGGCTGGCTGCTTCAGTGCTTGTGCCAACTTGTCGGGCACAAGGCAGTGCCCAATCAGGATTAGCGCTCCCGCCTCAACTCACCTACCGAGTTGGGACTATTAACAGCATGCAACCACACCAGACTTCTCCGCAAGCATCTCCAACTCTCCCTTTTCCTTGGCCAGCAGAGAGCAGCGACATGGCTCTATACCTAGCTGATTTCACTCGGGCTCTCTCCTGTCGTGAATGCTGGGTCACACCAGTAGGGTAGTGGAGTTGAGCGCGCAGGAGTGGGCGCTGCTAGCGAAGCCCCGCAGGTGTTGGAGTCTGTCCTGAGTTATTGTGACAGCAACCAACTGCCGCAACCAAACAGCTGTCCAGGCGTCTGACTGCCGCCGCGCCGACTGGGTCGTGAGGAAGACAACTGTTCCTGCGATACCTGAGCCTGAGGTGGATTGCGTTATTACCTGACTGGCCTGAAGCGGGCACAACAGGGCCTTCCCCAGCGCTGCCTCCGCCGCTAGTGCGTACGAGTAAGGTACTCCGTACTTCGTAGGTAGGTATTAGGTACCTTTAGGTTTCCAGCAGCAATGGGGCCCGGCGTAATTCGCAGCGGCCGACGTCGGCAAAGGATTTCAGAGCCGACCACGGCCCCAAAAAACCGCCAATTGCGCCTCTCTGCACCCATCGCGTAGCATCGCATCGCCTCGCTCGCCCATCTATTTGTTTTCCTTTGCAATATCGTTCCTGGCGCGCGGGACGGGACGACCTCAATTGTCCGAGTTCGAGGTGTTGCTGGCTTCCGGTGTCGCGTACAAGGTAGGCTTTAGCTTCCTATCCACCATCGTGCCGACAAAGACTGACGCGATCCCATCATCACGGAACCAGTATTACACAACTCTGGTGCCGACAAACTCCACTCCGTCATCTCCCTCCTCCCGGCACTCTGTCGCCCCGATCCTCTATCCTACCTGAAGCACCAGACCTGCTTTCCGACCCGTTGCTCTGCCTCGGCTCGGTGCCATGTCGACGACAATAGGGTAAGCAGCACCGCGCTCTCCGATGCTGCGCGCGCTCCTCCAGACACACCCGGCGATGGCCTCAAGAACCAGTGCCTGCTAACACCGCCTCCTACGCGCAGTGCCTTTGTCGCCGGCGGCATCGCGGCTTGCGGCGCCGTCACTGCGACGCACCCGTTCGAGACGGTCAAGATACGGTAACTAGGCACCCTCCCTGCTGTCCATTGTCGGTGCCAGAGTCTGACTGTGCGACCTCTTCTCCATACAGCATGCAATTACAAGGAGAACTCCAGTCAAAGGGCCTCCAGCCGCACCACTACCGCGGGCCGTTGCACGGCGTTGGCGTCATCGTCAAGCATGAAGGGCTACGGGGGATATACCGTGGCTTGGGTTGCGCCTACGTCTACCAGATCCTGCTCAATGGCTGTCGGTTGGGCTTCTACGATCCCCTGCGCAAGGGCATTTCGGCCCTGTTCCTCAAGGACGAGAATGCGCAAAACCTCGCCGTCAACATGTTCTGCGGCGCCTTCTCCGGCGTCATGGGTGCCGCTGCTGGCAGCCCCTTCTTCCTCGTCAAGACCCGTCTCCAGAGCTACTCGCCCTTCCGGCCCGTCGGCACGCAACACCAGTACCGCAACGCGTGGGACGGCCTGTCGCAGATCTATCGCGGCGAGGGCATCCGGGGCCTTTACCGTGGTGTCGGCGCGGCCATGATCAGAACCGGCTTCGGTAGCTCTGTCCAACTGCCGACCTACTTCTTCGCCAAGAGGCGGCTGATCCGGCACGCTGGCATGGAAGAGGGCCCGGCCCTGCATCTCGCCAGCAGCACCGTCAGCGGCTTCGTCGTCTGTTGCTTCATGCACCCGCCTGGTAAAGATCCGCGCTACCCCATACACTCCTTGGACGGCGTGACGAAGTAAACTAACGCGAACCACACCAGACACCATCATGTCTCGCCTCTACAACCAGAACGGCAACCTGTACAAGGGTGTGTTCGACTGCCTGGGCAAGACGATCCGTACCGAGGGCTTCCTCGCCATCTACAAAGGATTCCTCCCTCACCTGGCCCGCATATTACCGCACACGATCCTCACCCTCTCGCTCGCCGAGCAGACCAACAAGCTCATGAGGAAGTTTGAGGGTCGCGTCCTGCCCATGATGGCCAAGGCATAAGCCTGATGTATCTGAGTTTGGGTACAGAGTAAATATATTGCATGTTTTCTGGAGTTGTCCGATATGTAAGAGAGGGACGTTTTTTGATAAATTACGGACATCCTTCTGCACGGCCGGGGTGCAGGGGGAAAAGGGGGCCGAAAAGGAGAGATGGTGCATTCACAGGGAGTTCAGTCGTTCTACAAGTAGGCGACATCCTTTATTAGACATCAATTTTCTTCTTCATTGTCATCCCTGTGCTTAGCTAGCCTCTGATGGACCGCTTGCAGCCGTAGCAAAGCCTTGCCTGGTGGCCGTGCTCTTCCAAGTCGTCTCCGAGCTCCCCGGCCCACCGCGAGTCTCCCTGTTCGTCCAACGTCATGCCACACATGTGGCAGAAGCCATCTCCAGCAACCCTGTCCAGCTTTCCCGTCGTCCGCACGACGTTGGCCACGATCCCCGAGTATGGGCCCTCCACGCCGTCAAAGTACCGGCTCATGACCTCGTCGATGCTCAAGTCCTTGTGCGAGACGACGCTTCTGCTTGCCGCGCTGTCGGCTGGGATAAGCTTGCGCAGGGACGGCATCAGGCCCAGGTATAGCATGATCTCGTTCCTGAAGACCTCGCGGAGGGGGTAGTAGACGGGCAACTCGGCCCGGGACGTCTCCTTGCCCCCGGAAGCGCCCGAGCTCGGCCCGTATGTGCACACCGTGTATGGGCCGTCGTTGATCTGCCAGGGGACCGCGTATCCCCTGCCGTTTACAACCTCGGAGAGCGTCAATGAGGCCAGCGCCGTCGTGCTGTGCCCTAATAGAAGTGCCGTATAAGATTTGTCCAGCGCCATGTGCAGCAGTAGGTGGCGGATGAGCAGCCGCAGAATATCTGCCTTGGACGTTATCGACGGCAACGAGTCGAAGAACCGGCGTAACCGCTCAGTATCGTTGCCATCTTCCTGTTCTCTCAACCCCGGCAGTGAAGACCAGTCCACCGTCCTCACCCCCAACGCCTTGCTCAGGTGGACGCACTCGAAAGACACATTCGGGAAGCGCTCGCGGTACTTGGCCAGGAGTCGCTGCGCAGGTGTATCCTCCTTGTCCGCCGTGTGGGACAGCTCCGTGTCGACGTGAACGACGAGCGGCTCAAATGCCGGCGACGACCTCCTGGACGAGTGGAACTTGGCGCTGTCGTCCAAGACGTGCGTCATTACCGTGGACGACGGCCCAAATGAGAGCCCGGCAATGTATCTGCGCGGCGCGGGCTTCGCAGACGTCCTCGTGTCTCTGGCCAGGGCACCGAGGCGCCGGCCTGCTTTGCCCTCGACGTATTCGACATAGCAGTTCCTGGGGCTTCTATTGAGCGTTCTGACGCAACGGGATGGAGTTGTTGGGGGCTTGGGAGAGCATGGCGTACATACTGGCAGGTTGGGTCGTTGCGAAGCCGGTATGGGGCGTCTGTCGCCTTGCAACGCTTGCACGGCCTTGAATCTTGCGACTCGGCCATGTGGCTGTATTTGTGGTCTCGTGGGAAATACCCTGTACGTTTCGAACTTGATTGGTGAAGTACGAGTAAGATGATTGTTTAGCGAGACGCGAGGCGTGAAATGGTTTGCTCATGTGAGTTGGATGATGTGAGTCGCAAACTTGGGGGGTTTTTTTTTTTTGGCGCCGTTGAACAGTGCGGCCACTGGACATGTCATGCAATTGGCAGCCAAGCATCACCACCTCAGCAACGTCTCTCGGCTGTTGGATTTACACACTTTGAACCTTCCGATAGGGCAAGTTTTCTAGAGCGATTCCTTGATCGCAGAGCCATCATGGGTACTCCGGGTACCCTACACCATCGGCTCGTACATCTCATCTAATACGTAGCAGCATTTGGTAGAGAAGACGGGTAATTCGGATTTAACTAGCTGCCTTGCTCTTCTTGCGTACATGTGTGGCTGAGGACTGGCGTCACCAAAGAGACAGCATGCAGCAACTATGGTTGCCTTGAACCGGCTTCCAGGCCACCGTCTGAACCAGTCGGTGATTCATCAGACGTTCTTCCGAAGAACCCGTCAGCAAGGTTGCAGGCTGCAGGTTCGGGCCGGTTTGAAGGCAGGGACAGCTCTCCCGCCACACAGGAGGACGCATCCGCCATTCTGCGGCCAGTCTGGGGCACAGGTGGTCACTCTTCCGCGTCTTCTCGCTGCATGGAGTACTTGGTAGGCTGGCGCAAACAGCAGCGAGAATTGCCACCGTCCTGGTAAGCAGAATGTCGCCCATATCGAGGCATCAATGGTACAAAACAGGGTCCGAAGGTACGAGTACGAGTTCACGGTATTCGAAGAGCTGCAACCATGGCAGGGGTGCAACACATCGGCCACAGATTGGCGCCGGTTTGACTAACCTCGGATGATCCCACTGTTAGGTGCAAAAACCGGCTCAGAGGCAGCATTGACTCCTGTTTGCTGGCTGCTTCAGCATGAAGCCTCAACAGCACCGCATGACGTCAAAAAGCGCAATCAATTGGCCACGGCGTGACGCGCAGATTGAAACCAATCCAGAACCAAAATAGCAGACGGACGAACCAGTGGTGGTCCTTGGTGGATGCGACCGGCCTGTGGCCGCATTCATTTGATGAGGCCGCACTGGCGCTGAAACCGCCCCTGCCTGCATTCCCTCTGTACGAGTACTCCTTCAACATCCGCATCCAACAACCAGCTCTGCCACGGCAAGCAGGCGGCCTGTCCACCAGACCGTAACTTACACCATCGCCACCGCAGCCGCCGCCACAGCGCCTCCTCGGACCGTCACGAGCATCGCCGGGCGAGCCGCAGCAGCGTGCAGCAGCCTATTGGAACGGGCGGAAGCCTGGGACGGACCATGTGGTGATACCCCTTCGCCGGCGTTGGTCCTCGTCGTCCATCACCACCATCATCTCGCCTTGTCTCGCTCCAGATGTGCGCAATAAAAGAGAGCAAGTAGTGCCGTGCTACTGTCCCGCGACGCAGCCATTACCGTGGCACACCTCCCTCGTCAGAGTGCTTACCTACGAAGTGCCTTGGCTTGCGGACCATCGTCATCTTCACCCGGCGCACCGTTTGCACATCCATCCGCCACGTCCCTACCGCGAAGCGTCCCCGACGGAGAAGAGACCCCAGCGCAGCGACTGCAAACGACTCGCGACCCCAGATACTTCGTACACGCCGCAACGCCTGAGCAGGCGAGCAGCCTCCCGCCGTCACCCACCATAGCTGCCTCACGCCCGACACTTCTGACCAGCCCTCGCCGTCAGCACGAGTTTACCGCCGTAGAGGCGCGCTCGAGGTCCCATAGCCAGCCTGCCCTTCACCTGAAGCATGGCCGAAACCCAGGCAATCGACGTCGCGTCGCGGCAAAGCACGACCGTCCACGACATACGCGACGTTGCGAGCCCCTTGTCGCGAAGCCGCCCGAATCTCGAAGGCCTCGCGGCGAGCGTGAACCAGAACGGCTGCTTTGAGTTCGACCGCGTCATCAAGAGCGGCTATGTTGAGAAGCGAACGCAGAAGACCAAGGTACGGCGCTTCTTACCCCCGAGTTCAGCCACGTTCCGTCCGCGTTTAATCTGGGCTAACGCGGAGGTACAGAAATGGAAAACCGTTTACATCGTGCTGCGACCGAACACGCTGTCCCTGTACAAGAACGAAAAGGAGACCAAGCTTCGCCACCAAGTCTACCTGTCCGATCTGACCGCCGTGGCCTTCCTCAAGGACCCCAAACATAAGCGCGAGAACGTCTTTGGGCTCTTCTCGCCATCCAGGAACTTCCACCTTCAAGCCCCGACGGCCAAGGACGCCCAGGAGTGGGTCGAGCTGATACGCAAAGACGCGAGGATCGAGGAGGAAGAGGAGGAAATGTTCCTGGCCAGCCCGCTCGCGCGCAGCTTGTCGCCGACTGGACTGATGGCTGTTGGACCAGGTCGAGTTAGCCGCCGCGACACCGACAGGATGTTTTCCAGCTCGCCAGAGACGTATGGGCCGCCTGCGCCAGGCTTCATCTCCACTGGTCGGCGCGCATCATCCACCGTGGACTGGTCTGGCATGTCCGGAAACGAGCTGCCGTCGCATTCTGATCTCTCCGACAACGAGGGCCACGGCCAGCGACCACACGGCACGTCGATCGAGAGCCTTGCGGTGCAATCACCCATCGAGGCTGGCTCATTAGCGGGAGGAGGATTGGCAGCTCGCTCACTAGCCAACCGCTCGGCCAGTCAAGTGAGCATTATCAACACCAACGTCAACGTCGAGCAAGATCCGGACCGAGTGATTTGGCAAGGCTGGCTCTGGATGCTCCGAAGCAAACGCGGTGTACGGCAATGGAAGGACATGTGGGGAGTACTGCGACCACGGAATCTCATTCTTTACAAGGACGAGTCCGAGTACACGGCGCGGTGGATCGTACAGCTCTCCGCTGTTGTCAACGTCGTGGACATTGATCCGCTCAGCAGGAGCAAGGAAAACTGCCTCCAGATCATCACAGAGGAGAAGAGCTACCGCTTCTGCACACACGACGAGGAGAGTCTCGTGCAGTTTATCGGAGCCTTCAAGAGCTTGCTTGCCAAGCGGCGGGGGCTGGAAGCGCGCGCAGCAGCGCCTCCATGACCGACGCCGAAGCCATCCATACCTGCTATCCCCCCTCGTGAGCACGGGGGACAAAGGGGAACTGCACCTCCTATTACGAGTATATGACGACCTACCTACCCTGTGTATCCCCCTTGGGACGGCCTTGCCTGTTGTTTCTTTTACCATGTCCTCTCCCGTTTGGGTCGTCAGCCTAGGGCGCACCTGTTCCTGGAGGCAGGCATTTTGAGCGAGAGGAGTTGGCGGCGCCTACAGCACGACAGCACAATGTCGGGTCCATTTGTGTAATTCTAGATACCAAGAGTGTTTTGCCTTTAAATCCAGCAGCCCTCGCACGCACCGAGTGCTGGGTATTCTTCTTAGGCTATTCCCCCTACCTACGGTAGGTCAGCCAGGCCGAGCCGGGGAAGTGGGCGCCGACGAGGACATCACGCTGGCTTGTTGGTCTCTTGACCTGGTGGCCCCTTGTCTGTGAAGCCAAGGCACGCCGCCGTGTGCTGCAGCTGCACCCGTCACGACGTTGCATGACTTGCGGCCGAATGGGCATGTGAAGGCAGCACGCCGCCTCGCGCCTTGCCATTGGGAGCATCACTGGCCCACGGCAGATGCCAGCCACTTGGGCACCTTGCTTCGGGAAGCCTTGGCGATGCAGCCGGGCGCAGCGCAGCGCCGGAGGATCCGCGCCTCGAACTACGGACACGGGCCGATGAGCATGGTGGGCACTGGGCGGCTCGGGCAGATGCAACGAGGAGGCGGAGGGAGGAGTCGAGGATGGCTCCCACTCGTAGCGTCACATGGACCCCTTTGGAGTCGCGGTCGAGTGCCAATGGCAGATGGATTCGGAGCCCGCCATCTGACTTGGGCATGGCACTTGGAGGGTCGACATCGGGTGCGGGTGACCGGCCTCTGTGAGTGGACGGCCCGTTTGGCGACGGGACGTGTGCATGAACTCGGGGCGTGGGCGCTGGGTCCGGGCCTTGGTCTCTTTCGGCCAACGCCAATGGTGCTCGGGCTGAAAGCTGCCGGCTTGGTCTGCATCTCTCACATGCCCGCCGACGCTCAGTCGCTAATGTGGCCTATATAGGGGCGCCGCAAGGAGGGCGGGCGGGAGCGACGACACCCGGTGGTGTCCTGGCTGGCGATCATCATGCTGGCGAGCGAGTGAGACGGCTTTGGTTTGATTCACTCCCAGCTCAGTCGATACGCCTGTGGTGCTGGGACTCGTCGAGCGCTCGAAGCAACCTCATCCCGACCGTCGACACCAAAGCTTCACCACCACCACCACCGCCGCCGCGATGAGGGCCCTCGCCCAGCTCGCCGCCCTGGGCTACGGCTGTCTCTGCCTCGCCTCCGCGCTCCCGGAGATGCGGGCCGCCGCCGACAAGCCCAAGGTGCCGCTCTCGTCGTCGAGTCGCTGGATCCTCGACGCCGCTGGCCAGCGCGTCAAGCTGCGCTGCATCAACTGGGCCGGCCACCTCGAGGCCAACGTCCCCGAGGGCCTCCACAGGCAGCCCGTCGAGCACACGGCCGACTGGATCGCCGCGCAGGGCTTCAACTGCGTGCGCCTGACCTACTCGATCGACATGGCGCGCAGCCCTGGCGTCCGCGTCGAGGACTCGTTCCGCAGCGCCGCGGCGGTCGCCGGCGTCGACGAGGCCGCCATGATGGCGCTCTACGGCGCGGCGGTCCAGAAGAACCCCTTCCTCTGCGGCGCGACGGTGCTCGACGTCTTCGACCGCGTGCAGGCCGCGCTCTGGGACCGCGGCGTCATGACCATCCTCGACAACCACGTCAGCCGGGCCAGCTGGTGCTGCGACCTCGGCGACGGCAACGGCTGGTGGAAGGATGCGCCGTTGTACATGGCCGACAACAGCCGCTACTTCGACACGGGCGAGTGGCACGACGGCCTGCGCGCCATGGCCGCCTGGTCCCGGGCGCGGCCGGGCATCGTCGGGCTCTCGCTGCGCAACGAGCTCCGCGCCTCGGTCGCGCAGATGCCCTTCGCTGCCGACACCTGGCTGGCCTACATGCCGCCCGCCGCGCAGCTCGTCCACGACGCCAACCCGGACGCCCTCGTCATCGTCGGCGGCGTCAACGGCGGCACCGACCTGTCCCCGCTGCGCACCCGCGCCATGGGGCTCGGCAGCTGGGCCGCCAAGCGCGTGTGGGAGGCGCACAGCTACAGCTTCACCGTCACGACGCCCAGCCTCGGCATCTGCCCACTGCTCAAGGCCGAGTACGGCGCGCTGTACGGCTTCGTCCTCGAGCAGCGCAGGGCCTACACGGGCCCGCTGTTCCTGTCCGAGTTTGGCGTCGGCATGACGGGCGGGCCGCGCGACGGCCTGTCCGACGACGACCACAGGTACCTGACCTGCCTCGTCGAGTACATGGAGAGCAACGACGCCGACTGGGCCCTCTGGGCCGTTCAGGGGTCTTACTACGTGCGCGGCAAGACGGTCGACTACAACGAGACGTGGGGCGCCCTCGACTACGACTGGAGCGGCTGGCGGAACCCCAAGTTCAAGTCCATGCTGGGCAAGATGGTGGATGTGACGCAGGGGCCGTGAGTGACGGGGCCGACTAGGGACCTCGTTTGAAGATGGTGCTGACGACGACGACGACGACGACGATGATGATGAGAGCAACTCTCGAGCACATGGCCATGTTTGGGGCGCGCACATGTGTAAACAGTACATCTTTGTTTGGACTAGAATGCAAGAGCCAATTTTGCGTGTTCCGAGGCTCCCCCTGGTTCGTTCATCATATTTCAGCCGCGTCCTGCGCCATACATGTCCGTCCTTGTGTTGAGCAACCGAGTTCTAAATGATCGAGCTGTTCCCCTGTTTGACCTGTTCCCTCGGGGTATATGTGACCTGTGTGATAATAATACAAAAACCTATCCTCCTAGACATTGGCAGCAATCGGTCATGGGGTACTCCTGCGTCTCCGGAGCCGATGTCTGTCACGCCTCTCGCGCTCTCCGCCAAGTAGGCCTTGAGTCGACTTGATCAGGAGTCGTCGGTCTTGTCGAGGCCGAAAAAGGTGGTATCGAAGTCGCCGTGCTCCATGGTGTCAAAGGTGTTGTCGCGGTCATTCATGAGATCGTCAAATGTGTCCCCTCCCATGCCGACATCGCCAAGGCTAAAGTCAAAGTCCATGCCGTCGGCCTGCCCGTCGCCGGTGAACATGTCCTCGAAAGCCGAATCGGGCAGCTCGCTGCTCTTTTCTCCGTCTGTCTTGGCAAGGTTGTCCGTGCTGGTGGGGGCTCCTGCTGGCCCGGCGAGGCTGGCGGGAAGGATCGTGTCCAGCGACGCCATGGCGTTGCTGCTGCCGTCCGCGCCATCCGCGGGAGGAGCAAAGGACGTCAAGTCAAAGGACGGCTCATTGGCGTTGGAGTTGGGAGCATCTCCGCCAAGCTGCTCATGGGATTCGTTGTTGGCGGGTGCAAGAGTAAACTCCATGTCCGTAAAGTTGAGCTCCGGGTTCATGCCGAGGGTGTCGTCGACGCCAGCAGCGTTGGGCTGGCCGGCTGTGGGATTCAGCTCCCCGGTGGGTATTCCGGCACCGCCTTCGGCCTTGACCTGGGCTCCCTGCGCCATAGCAGATGGCGCCAGTGCCGGGGAATCCTCTTCCTTGATGACCGTGGCTGGCTGGGTTGGCTCTGGCAGACTCATGCCCATGTCCGGGAAAGGCGCGACGGGCTTTGCGGCCGGCTCGGTTTTGACAGGCCGATCCTTGGCCGCAGGCGGAGGTGATGAATCTAGGTCAATGGTCATGGGAGATGTCGACGGCGGCTCCACGGATTGCGGTTGCGGCTGCTCGGGGGCCTGTTTCTGCGCCTGCAGGTCGTTGAGATCGCGGAGCAACACCGACTTGGCGCGAATCTGCTCGACATGGGCGGTGAGAAGAGCGGAAACACAGGTCATGAAAGACGCGCAGGATGCGACTTACGATGTCGCTCTCCAGGTCGTCGAGAGCGGCGTGGAACTGCTTTATGGTGTCTGGCAGCTTGGCCTGGAGTGAGCCATGCGCCGGCGCGACATTGCCGTGGCTGTCTCTGCGCGACGCACGCAGGGCCTTTCCAGTTTGCACGAGCTGGAGCGCGCGCGCGAGAGGCAAGAGGTCAGCATGGAAGAGGAGATGCGCCGCGGGAGCGCGCGCGGGACAGCATCATGAGCTGGGTTGCCGCTTGCTTACCACGTCGTTGACTAGAAGCTGGAGGGCGTCGAGGGGGTCCTTGGCGCGCGGCGGCGGATTGGCCATTCTGGCGGCAAAGGGCGGCGATGGGTTTGACGAGGGCGAGAAACAAGAGGAGCCTGGGGCTTGCGCTGCGCGGTTGCTGCAGGGTGGCGATGTCGTCGACGTTTGAGCGTTGTTGGAGTGGGCGTTTGAATTTATAAGGTCAGGTTGGGAGGAGCAGGAGTGAGGGTTCAACTCACCTGTGGCGCGTATCCCCAAGGTACCTAACTACGGAGTATTATGTGGGGGACCAATGCGTGAGGTGAGTCCGTACCTACTTGTAGGCAGAGCAAGTTTGGGGAGCCAACTCTGGTGGTCCAGCCTCCGGTCCCAGGTGGTGGTGTTGGGAGCTTGGGCCAACTATCTGCCACCCGACCTCTCTCGCGTCTCGGTAGGGGCCCGAGGCGTGCGAATACGTCCGTGCAAGTCTGTCTCCTTGGGAGCTGGCAGACGGCCTTTGAGGACAGCGAAGTGAAGAGAGAGGTCGTGAGAGCCGTTCCCCCACCTGAGGTGCTCCCGCAAAACGGACTCGGCACAATGGCATCTCTCCGGCGTTTCGACGGCGGCCGGGCAGATGGATTGACATACTCCCTGCCCGGCGCCTGGTTTCCTCAAAGGCCAATTCAACGTCTCTGGCCTTTTTGCGCTCTTGCTACGAGAGGAAGCGCCGGCACCGTTCTTCTACGGAATCCCGGTGGGCTCCGGTCGTCGTCACCGCCGGCCTGTGGTTGTTGATGCACAGGTACCCAGAGTGTGAATGGCATCAAGGCGAGCCTGTATGGGACCTGCGCACCCCAGACGCGCCAGAGCTTTAGGCTGGAATGGGCCCGGGTCGCCATCAGTGAAGGGTCCATACTCGTACGCCGCCTGGTCTCGTTCTGTCAACGCCACACGTCGTGACAATTCATCACTCCCGGCAGGCTTCCCCGTAACCAATCACGGGCCCTGTGACGTGCTGTGCAGCCTCGCGGAGAGAGGGAGTCGTATAGAGAGGGAGTCGTGTAGAGAGGGAGTCGTAGAGAGCGAGAGCGAGAGAGCGAGAGCGAGAGACAGAGAGAGAGACAGAGAGAGAGACAGAGAGGAGACGGACAGACAGCGAGACATCTCCGGCAGCAGGCCGTCTCTCCCACCCGTCTGTCCCCTCGCTCGTCAGGCTACATGGCAGGCTGTTAGCCACCAGGTGGGCATAGCACGACGGGAGCCAGCACAGCACAGCACGCACAGCACGCACAGCGCACACCCCTCCCCTCATCCCACCACCACCACCACCACCACCACCACCAATGCACCACCACCGCCTGTGCTTCGTACTAAACCATCTTGGGTCCCTTAATTAACCTCCACTCTTTCTTTCTTCCTGCATCCTTTCCAACATAACCCTGTCGCAGGAAAAAAGCTCTTGAGCAGACACCACCGGAGCGGCTGCTTTGCGATTTCGGGGCCCCGTCCTTGGTTTCCGCTTTCCTTTACTGTTCCTTTGGCGTTGAAATTTCCTGCGATTTTCTCCTCCTCGTCGTCGTCGTCGTCGTCGTCTCCGCACCGCCGCCTGCCAGTCTTGTGTGTCTTCAGCAACCTCGAGATAGGCCGCCAGTCCTCTGCGCACGTTGAGCCGCCTTGCGATCCCTCTCTTCTCTGCGCTGCCAGCTGCTCTCTTGCCGCCACGCCGTTTCTTCATCCTCTTCTCACGACGTTTATTCACGCTACGCATTTTGCTGCCGACGCCCTCGATTGGTCCCAAAGAGCCCAATCTGCGCGCAGCCTTGTCCCACCCCTCCTGGCACCCATCGACAGCGTGGCCAACACTTCAACGCCGCGCCAACCCCCGAGCTCCCCACGACGCGAAAATCGCCAACACATCTGGTACAATCATGACCATGACTGACACCGGAGCCGCTTCGATCCCGGCGCAGATGCCGGCCCAGGCCCAACCCGGTGCCGGCGGTGCTTCCGGCTTCGAAGGAGCCCAGAATGGCCAGTCCAACGCATCCCACATGCCCCCGCCTCCGCTGCATATCCCCCAGAACACGAATCCCATCCCGACTGCCATTACCTCTCCCCTGTCCGGCGGTGACAGCAGCGGCATGATGTCTCCTGGAGGATCGGCCGGGTTCCGACGAGCGGCCCCCGAGCCTAACAAGCGGGCTCTCTACGTTGGCGGACTGGACCAGCGAGTCACAGAGGACGTCCTTCGCCAGATCTTCGAGACGACCGGCCACGTCCAGAATGTCAAGATTATTCCCGACAAGAATGCAAGTTCTGCTGATGGCAAGCCAGCACCACAGCATGGAGATGCTAATGCGTTGACGCGGCAGGCTAAGGGCTACAACTATGGTTTTGTGGAATATGACGACCCCGGTGCCGCTGAGCGGGCCATGCAGACTCTGAACGGACGTAGAGTTCACCAATCGGTATGCCTGCCTGCCTGCCTGCCTACCCGGGAGCATCAACTGTGAGAGGTCCAACTTGTTGCTGACGGCGCCATGCAGGAGATTCGAGTCAACTGGGCCTACCAGTCGAACGCGTCCAGCAAGGAGGACACGTCCAGCCACTTCCACATCTTCGTGGGCGACCTGTCCAACGAGGTCAATGACGAGGTGCTCCTCCAGGCCTTCTCGGCATTTGGCTCGGTTTCAGAGGCTCGTGTCATGTGGGACATGAAGACGGGCAGAACCCGTGGCTATGGCTTCGTCGCCTTCCGGGACCGACCGGATGCTGAGAAGGCCCTGAGCTCCATGGACGGGGAGTGGCTCGGCTCGCGAGCTATCCGCTGCAACTGGGCAAATCAGAAGGGCCAGCCGTCCATGGCCCAGCAGCAGGCCATGCAGGCAATGGGCATGACTCCGACCACGCCGTACGGGCACCACCAGTTCCCGGCGCATGGCGTCGCTAGTTACGAGGTCATCCTGAACCAGACGCCGAATTGGCAAACCACCTGCTACGTGGGCAACCTGACCCCCTACACAACTCCCAACGATGTCGTCCCGCTGTTCCAAAACTTTGGATTTGTCGTCGAGTCCCGCTTCCAGGCGGACCGTGGATTCGCCTTCATCAAGATGGATACGCACGAGAATGCGGCCATGGCCATCTGCCAAATGAACGGATACAACGTCAACGGCAGGCCCTTGAAGTGCAGCGTGGGTTCACCTCATATGCTTGAGTAGAGGCAATGGCGGGCATGCTAACAAGACATCTAGTGGGGCAAGGACAAGACCCCCAGTGCTCAGCAGCAGAGCTTCGACCCGGCTCAGCAGTACAGCCCACAAAGTGCTCAGACTCCTGGTGGCTATCCAGGCACGCCGACCTACTACCCGCAATACGGTGGTGAGTACCATGCGCCGATGTATTGAGAACGGAGTGTGACTAACGTCTGTTCCCTGCAGCAGCCCAATACGGCAACCAGCATGGCAACTTCGGCGGCCCGCAAACTGGATCGCCAGCGGGCTACGGAGGCTCCCCGATGGGATATGGGGGGCCCCAGAGCGCGGGAGGGTTTGGCCGCGGCCAGCAGGCTCCCAACGCTCAGTGGAACCAGCCTCAGCCAGGCCAAACCTTCAACAATGGATTTGGCGGCTATCAGTCTTGATAGGCGCGCAGATCGACCACAGGCTGACACGTCTGGAACCGGCGGCTTGAGGCCGACAGCGCGCTGTCCCAGGGGGCGGAGCTGTGAAAGCGCATTTGTCTTTTAAAGATCTCCGTACTTGTCTCATACCCCCTCGTTTTCTTCTCGGACGATGTTTTTCATCTTGTCGGTTACTTGGGATCAGATTCTTCGTCTCTCTTCTTCTCTAAGTACCTGGATTTGTCCCTGTTTCAACCAACTACACAGTGATTTCCCTTGTCACGTTTTTCGAAGTTGACTGCTTGCCCCCTCCTTTCCGTGCGCCGTATTCTTATCGTTGGAGGGCAAGCGAGAAAAGTTGAGATGCGTTTTTAATGACTGCTCCCTTTTGGAATACCCCTGCAAGCGTCCGGCTCTCAAAGTCTAGTCTGGCATTCTCATATGGTCTCGATGACGAGGTTTACGAATTTTCTACGTGGTTGACACGATGGGCGAGGGGACGCGGAGCATATTTTCCAAACTCAGTCTGTGGACGGAAGACATATATCCAGTGGTAGGCAACTGTGTCGACAGAATGATGGAGTTGCGCGCGGCCGCAGCGATGAACAGTGGGCAGTTGGGTATGCTAGTTGAAGAAGGACGGCCGGCTCTGCCCAACATGGTGCTCCGGCTGGTTAGGAGAAACAAGGCAGCGGATGTGGCGAAGTTGCATTCTCTCTTTGTTGCTCGGTTCCCTGGCATGGAGTATGGTGACGCCCCAGGGATGAGCGCCTCTTGTACGACCATGTGACGTTGGAAAGGGGGAATTGGAGCATGCGATGAGCCGAGCGCTGGGCGTGGTGGTGGTTCGTGCTCTGCAGCCAGAATCCGAAGCAGAAGGCGAGGAGACAGCGGAGTGTGTTGGTGGGAGCTCAATCCAGCAACGAGCGCGGGGATCCATGTCCAGTTGCGGCAGAGGCCTGGCAAGGCCTACCAGTGTCCTTTCTGAAGGACTTCTATCGACTTTACGGACACACTCACGACTGCCACTTTGAATACCTAGGTAGGTACGCCGTCGTCGCCGGGACAAGCTTTTGATCAAGCTTCTGGGGTCATGTTGTCTCATGTCGTGTCCATGCTGGTGTAGGTTTGCATTGCATTGGAAGCGGGAAGCTAATCAACGTGACTGACTGTACTGGAACGAAATGCTCGAATAGTTGCCTCTGCCGGTGCATGCATGATAGGACGCAGGATGCGAGGTGGCGCAACGTGGAACTTTAGAGTACGATGATGTTTGGTGGTTGTCTTTACACCTTGGCGCTCCACCATGCACTCTGCCAGCCCGAAGCTGGATGGTCCGTGTCTCCGCCTGGAGTTTGGAGAAGCAGACTCTGGCTGCCAATTGCAAGCGGCATGCGCCAGCTCGTCTCAAGCCTCAAGGCCACCATGGTCTGCTAAGGTTGTCTCCAGACGCCCACTTTACCACTCCCCAGCCCCCCCACTCCAGTCGCGACTCGTGCATCTGGCCAGCACTTCCAAGGTTCAGGTTCTCAGCAGTGGTGGTGACCTGCACGAGGGAACGCTACGTACCTTGTCACAGGCGGACGGCGGCATTGGATCACACGCAGCATTGCTGACTCCAACCAAGTCCTGGTCCTGCCACGGCGTCGCCGCCGCCGCCTCCTCATCGTAATCCTGCTCAACCTCACCCTCTGAAAAACACCCATC
Source organism: Tolypocladium paradoxum (assembly GCA_002916505.1). Classification (NCBI taxonomy): domain Eukaryota; kingdom Fungi; phylum Ascomycota; class Sordariomycetes; order Hypocreales; family Ophiocordycipitaceae; genus Tolypocladium; species Tolypocladium paradoxum. The sequence goes on from PKSG01000274.1 coordinate 98,184, forward strand.
CTCTCCAGTGCCTTCGCCACCCGGGCTGCCAGCGCCAGACCGTTCAATCTGCCTGCACCCTTCACGATGAGTACATAGGCGCCTTGCAGACACCACGGCCATCTCGCATCTTTCCGCGTCGGGACTTGGGCCGCCGTCGAGGTGCCCAATTCCCCAGCGCCCAGGTCCAATCCGCCCGCACGCACACCTAGCGCGACAAACTCTGGAGCAGCGAGCGAACGACAAGGCAGCAGACGCAAACGCAACCTGCGAGCTTGTCCAGCTCCTGCCGCGACAGCCTCCGCCCATCTGCGCCGTCGCCCGAGCCCGCCCGTCGTCTGCGCTCGCCCATCGCCGTGTCGCAGTCGATAAACGCTCAAGCTCGTGGTCGCTGTCTCCGACTCTCCCGCCGCCGCAGCCATGGATCCAACCTGGCAGCAGCAGCAGCAGCAGCAGCAGCAGCAGTCGTATCCCGACTCGGCCGGCGCCTCGCGACGACACAACGGCGGCGCCCAGATGCCGCGAGACTACGCTGGCCAGCCGCCGCCACAAGCTGCAGCTGGCTACGGCTACGATCACGGCCCATACCACGGCGGCGCGCCCGTCCATGGCCCTCCCCACGCTGCTGTCCTCCACGGCGCCAATCCTGCCGCGTCTTCCCCCATGGCGCCTGGCCCTGCCATCCGCGACGGCAATGGCGACGTCCCTATGCATGATGCCCACGACGCCCACGCTGGTATCAAGTATCCCATGAGGCCTCATCACCAATCTCAAATGTCCGGCGGTCGCCCCGCGAATCTCCACTCCCAGCAGGAGCAGCCGTCGTCGGCGGCCCAACGATACTCGCCCATGGACACCCTGTCGCCCACGTCGCCGTACGCTCCCAAGTCGAGCCAATTTGCGAACCCGCCGTCTCAAACTCAGTCTCCCGGCGGCCAGGGCGACTATCCTCAGAGCACCTACTTCGCTGGCCGCCCGGGAGGCCAGCACCTACCGCCCATCACGCCTTTCGCTTCGTCACATGATGGCTATCCCTCATCTGCCGTGGCGAACCTGGACGGCGGCTTCGCAAACGACCCCAAGTCCCCACGGCGGCAGAACAACCCCTTGGCGATTAAGCCGGTGCCAGAGTTCAAGAAAGTGAGGGCCGTGGCCGACTTGCACCCCAAGAACAGCCGGCAGCCGCCGTTCCGGCGCGCAAATCCCGAAGGCGGCTTCATCAGCGTGAGTGTATCCCCGCTTCTACCAGGTGTAATCCCCGTCTGACATCTCTCGCCCTGTAGCCGCTCCAAGCGCTGACGAGCCACCTACCGGCCACCTACCGCATTTGCAACCCGAGCTTCAAATACGAGACATCGCGAAACCCCCGCAGAGTATTGACGAAGCCTAGCAAAGGAGTCAAGAACGACGGGTACGACAACGAAGACAGCGACTATATCCTTTATGTGAATGATATCCTGGGATCGGAGGAGGCGGGCCACAAGTACGCCTATCCCGAGCGAGTTTGCTGTTGGGGAGCATTGTGCTGACGCGTCTTGCCAGGAACCGTTATCTCATCCTGGACGTGCTCGGCCAGGGCACGTTTGGTCAGGTCGTCAAATGCCAAAACCTCAAGACGCAGGAAGTGGTTGCGGTCAAGGTTATCAAAAACCGTACCGCCTACTTCAACCAGAGCATGATGGAGGTTTCCGTGCTCGACCTGGTGCGCTCCACGCCTTTCCTACTGACGAACTGAAATTGGGTAGCTAACAGCACTGCACTAGCTGAACACCAAGCTCGACAAGAACGACGACCACCATCTCTTGCGCCTCAAAGACACCTTTATCCACCGACAGCATCTTTGCCTCGTTTTCGAATTACTCAGCGTCAACCTCTACGAGCTGATCAAGCAGAACCAGTTCCGTGGCCTCAGCACCACTCTGGTTCGGGTCTTCGCGCAGCAGCTCCTCAACGGACTTGCCCTGCTCAACAAGGCTCGGTTGATCCACTGCGACCTGAAGCCCGAGAACATCCTTTTGAAGAATTTGGAAAGTCCCATCATCAAAATTATCGATTTCGGCTCCGCTTGCGACGAGCGCCAGACGGTCTACACCTATATCCAGTCACGATTCTACCGCTCTCCAGAGGTGCTACTCGGCTTGCCATATTCCTCCGCCATTGACATGTGGTCTCTGGGCTGCATCGTCGTCGAGCTGTTCTTGGGGCTTCCTCTGTTCCCTGGATCATCCGAGTACAACCAGGTCTCCCGCATTGTGGAGATGCTGGGGAATCCACAGAACTGGATGATTGAGATGGGCAAGCAGGCCGGAGAATTCTTTGAGAAGAGGCAGGATGAGTTCGGTCGGCGGACCTACCACCTGAAGAGCATGGAGCAGTATGCTCGAGAGCACAACACCAAGGAGCAGCCCAGCAAGAAGTATTTCCAGGCCAGCACGCTGCCGGAGATCATCAAGTCGTATCCCATGCCGCGCAAGAACATGAAGCAGAGCGAGATTGACCGAGGTAAGCGTGGCCTATGATTCACGCCCCAGAGGCTTCTGGCTGACTTGTCAATGCAGAAATGAACAATCGAATCGCCTTTATCGACTTTGTCAGGGGCCTGTTGACGATTAACCCGCTGGAGAGATGGTCGCCTCAACAAGCAAAGCTGCATCCTTTCATCACCCAACAGAAATACACTGGACCCTTTGTGCCGCCCATGAACCTGAAGTCGAGCTCCCTCAACCGATCGCCTGCGCCAGGCACGCAACAGCAGCAGCAGGCTGAGGCTCTGAGCAAGCAGCGTGCTCAGGCGGCACAGGCTCAAGCCAACTCAGCGGCGCAAGGAGCGTATGCCAACATGGCAGCTGGGCAGTACCCTCCGTCGGGGCATCCCCAACAACCGCCAATGTACAGTAGCAATGCCGTTTATAACCCGGGAGCGAGCCACGGCAACATGGCCCCTCCCTATGGACCTCAGGCTGGCCAGTATGGGCAGATGGTCATGCAAGCCCCGCAGCAGATGGCTACCGCGCAGTACGGGGGCGTCTCTCAACCAAACATATACCAACAGGGGGGCATGCGGACCAACAGGCAGAGGGCATCGACGATGGAGCAGCAACAAAGCGGCATTCCGGCTGCCATTCAACGGGTCGCCAGCCACCTCGACCCCAGCCATCCTATCCGGCTGCAGCCCAGCCCGGCGTATTATCCACCACCCGGAGAGGGCATGCCTGGAATTGACACGACCCCAGGCCGGGCTGGCAGGCGGGGGAGCCGGGCTCAGCAAGGCGCTCGAGGAAACAGAGACTTCATTCGGAACCTTGAGGAGCGCACGCTTGAGGAGGGGTTCATGGGAGGTCAGAACCCTTGGCATTGAAGCGCGTCACCTTGAGAGCACATGTCTGGAGGCCATCGATGTTCGCTTCCGGCCGGGAGACATTTGTTGTCGCACCTTTGGGAAACGTGCGGAAGAGATTCACAACCATGGCACACCCCCAGCGTTGTCACTCAAAGGGTGCCTCATCCAAGCCTGTTCATGTCGCCGTGATGGGTCCCTGCGGCATGCCGACCTTGAAGCCCCGACAAGCGATCGGGGTCGTCAAAAGCGGACGACCGAGTGAAGAGAAGCAGGTTTGCTGGGCTACTCATGGGTTTGCAGGACTCTGGTAACCGAGGGCCGGGGGTGCCAGTGGTTGGGTTGCGAGGCATGGAATCCGTGCGTCCTGGCATGCTTGAGTCGGAGGCAGATGAGACGCTGCCTACACACACGAAGGCAACAGGATCCAGGACCTTTTTTTTTTTCGTACATTATCGGACGAGTCTCCGTGTCTCGAAGTCCGCGGTCTGAGTGGTCCTCTTGTCCTGTACTACCGAATGATTCCCTCTCACGACGAGAGCGAAGCCACCAATTTTTCCTTGTCACTGTTTCTCACGAAAGCCTGAGAGGGGACGATTTGCTTGTGTGACGCACAAGGTTGAGATAGACGCGCAACGACGGGCTTTGTAGGAAATGGGCGGCGCGAGAGCAGAATGGCGGGGACAACGAGGCCGGTTGTAGATGTGATACTCTTGTGTGTGTGCACGTGCGCCTGTTGATTTGCCATGTATGACAGGGACGACGAGGATGGCTTTATGCTCGGGGGCGCGGCTGGGAAACGAAGGCTCAAGGTTATCCAACACCGAGAGGGTGCGATGTGTCTTGCGGGACGATAGGTGCCTAGGGCGGCCATCGTGTTTTTGTTGCCCGTTTCAGAGCAGATTCAAAAAGGAATCATGACCTCCACGGCCTTGTGACCGAAAAAAAAAAGGGGGGGGGGG
>PKSG01000274.1:102550-155527 GCA_002916505.1 Tolypocladium paradoxum
GTGTGTTGTTTTTGAATGACCTCTGATCTCTGGATGGGAAACTAGCAACCTCCCGTGCCCCTTGCAGTGTAAATGTAAATTCAAAGTATATTGAGCCATTGACCCTCCTATAAACGCCAGAACCCTTCCCTCGAGAGCGCCGCCATGGCTCGTAAAAGTACAACACACAAAGCAAAACGTTCGTGGGCCGTTGACAAGACTACCTTGCCACGCCTTCCATCGTAGCAAACCACCCCACACTTCTGGTGGACATGAGACGGAACAAGTAGTCACGGCGTGTGGTTTCAGGTCGCTCGCGTCTACCGCCCGAATGCTCGCCCTCTCTGGAACCCACGCCCCCGCCGGTTGCCGGCAACGATCTTATCGCTGTACAGGGGCCGGCTGGAGCTTTTGGACGAGTTGTTATCTGTATCCATCAGGTCTCCCGAGAAGCCCATCGAGCCATCGATGACTTGGTCCCGCGCAGTGTTTCTGGTGGCACGGGGGCCGTTGGGGGCGTTGGCTGGGGGTGAGTTGGTCGATGCGGAGGGTTGGTAGCCGCCGACCTTGGGATACACCTTGAGGAGTCTGCCGTCGGCCTGGAGAAGCACAATCATGTCAGCAAAGAATCTGTTGGAGACGAGGATCGCAGAGAGAGAGGGTCCGGGAACGTGCGACTCACCGTCTTGTCATTGAAAGTATCAATCACCAACTCGCCTCCCTCGCGCGAGGCAAAGACCATCTCCGCCATCAAGAACGGGGTCGTCTTGACAATCTTGCAGCTAACCATCTCCCCGCCGATGGGCGTCATGGCGCTCTCAATGTCCGCCGCCGTCGTGCCCGGCGCAAAGTTCTGGCCCATGACGGCGAAGGGGCCCGCCAGTCCGCGGATGCTCATGCCCTTGCTGCTGACGACGTTGACCTGGTCCACATCCATCCTGTCCACGGCAGAGGCGAGTCGCGACCTGCGCTGCGTCGCGGTGGTTTTCTGCTTGTTGGCGCCCGGGAGAGTGATTCGCGAGCCGAGGGGTGCAGGGCGGGCGTTGAGCGAGTCGTGGAGGTCGTGAGTCCACTCGCCGTTGACGTTACCCGAGGGCACGCTCGCTCTGCGCGTAGCGACGGACGAGACGCGCTGCTGTTGCTGCAAGGAGAAACGAGGGTCAGCAGTGCACAACCAACCTCGTCTTTGAGGCGCACGTAGACGACATACCTTTCTGACGCCGACGCGGCTGGCCAGCGAGCCCCCCGGCGTGGGCTTCAGCTTCGATGGCGCACTCTGTCTGCGGTCGCGGGAAAAGATTCTGTCCGCGAGGGCTTCATTCCTCTTGCGCTCGCGGGCTGCAGCCACGGAACGGTCGAGTCAGCAAATGGGTCGGCTGGCAGTCAGTGAGGTGGCTTCGGTGAGGGTACCGTCAGTGATGATTTTCTGGAAATCCGAGGCAGCGGGAGCCATGGTGAGTGCTTTGCTGCTTCCAGTCCAGGATGCGGCGTGCTGCGACATGGAGGAGGAAAACAGGTGTTGAAGCGGGTGTGCAAGGGTGCGATTTGTATTGTCGACGAGAATGCGCACTGCGCGCGAACCTTGATCCCTGCGCGCGCCCGCCGATAAGATAAGCCAATTTTGCAGTGACCGACATCGCCGGGCAGCTCCAATCCACGTCAACATCTCGACACTGTCTCCCAAAGGCATATTTTCGCCAGATCCGTCCAAAATGGCAGGGAGCTTCTTGAGCTGCACTGCGTGCTTGCGCAGGACAATTCAAGTAGCTGCCCGCGGCAGCACCGTCGCCGAAGCTGCCGCGCTTTGGGGCGCCGTTCCTTTCCGCACAAGGAGCAGACCATATGCGACCTCTGCTGTCGCCGAGCACGTCGATGCGCCGCGCAGCTTGCAGGTCGAACCCGGAGAACCAACATTCGCAGAGAAGAAAGACAAGGCGAAGCTTCAGCGGGCTGTGAACAAGCACCTCACATACATCGACGACCCCTGGAAGATTGCGCAGCACATCGAGCAGACGCTGGCCAAGGACCGCTTCGACGAGGCCTTGTTTCTGACGCAAAAGGCCAGCAAGGATCGACAGGTTGTCGTCGCTTGGAACCATCTGATTGGTTATCAACTGGAAAAGCAACAACTGAAGAAGGCCATCAAGCTCTACAATGAGGTGAGTCTAAGCGCCCCAGGTTGCTCACCCACACGTGCTTAATGCGGTGCTAATGCATCAACAGATGAAGAAGCGCGGCCAGCTACCCAATGTCCAGACCTTCACCGTGATATTCCGAGGCTGCGCCAGATCCCAGCATCCCAAGGCGGCCGTCGCCGAGGCGGTAAAACACTACAACATCCTCCTCAGTGACCAGCGCCTGCAACCCAACTCGATCCACCTCAACGCCGTGTTGAATGTCTGCGCCAGGGCGGGCGATCTGGACTCGATGTTCCTCATCGCCGACACGGTCAATGACTCGACGCGCGCACCGACGGCGTACACGTACACGACCATTCTCAATGCGCTTCGCCACCACGGGCTGCACGAGATGAAGGACCTGCCCCAGGAGCAGCAGGCTGCCAATATGCACAAGGTTGTTGATCGCTCCAAGGGGCTGTGGACTGAGGTCATGGAGAAGTGGAACAAGGGGCGGTTGGTGATTGACGAGGAGCTTGTCTGCGCCATGGGCCGTGTACTTCTCGCCGCCCCGAGGCGCGAGGACAAGCGCGATGTGCTCGACCTGCTCCAGCAGACGATGAGCATCCCCAACCTGAGCAAGGCTGTCCCCGGCTCGGATCCCTTCCAAGACCCAGACATGCGCAACATTGCCGCCTCGGGGTCATCGAAGCCTGTCGCCAAGTCCAAGACGGTCTACGCCGTTCCTGGACGAAACACCCTCGCGCTCGTGCTCAGCACGCTGGCGTCGTCCAAGCTGACGACGGTGGGCATCAAGTACTGGAACCTCATGGTGCGCCACTACGGCATTGTCCCCGACAACGACAACTGGCTCCGCATGTTCGGCATGCTCAAGGTCGCCAAGGCCAGCGCGCACGCCGCCGCCATCCTCGACATCATGCCCGACGAGTACGTCGACCCGAAGCCCTACCGCATCGCCATGGAGACGTGCGTCCGCGACAACATCAACCCCAACGCCATCCAAAACTCCACCACCGTCCTCGACTCCATGACGGACCGCCTGCCCGTCCCGGACCTGCACACCCTCCGCCTCTACCTGCGCGTCGCTCTGGTCAGCCACTTCCACCTCCGTGCCAAGGCCCAGAGCGGCGACGAGGACGCCGCGAAGCGCGAGTACGGCGTGCAGATCACCACGGCCCTCGCCCGGCTGTGGGAGCCGTACAAGAAGGTCCACTACCACTACTTCAAGGCCGCGCCGCGCCCCGCCGACAAGAAGGAGGAGGGCGTCCTCTACAACAGCAAGCGCGAGGTGATTGCCCTCGCGCGCCTCATGTTCAGTGCCTTCAACAAGGTCGCCAACGAGCGCATGCTCCCGGAGAAGGACCTGCGCGAGCTGCGCCCCGTCGGCGCCAAGATCAACCGCGAGATCCAGGCCTTTTACTCCAACCGCGAGGAGCTGGAGCCCAAGCTTCGTCCTTCGTCGGCCAAGGACAGGTCTGCCGATGAAGAGCCCGAGGACGTGGCGGACCATGGATTCAGACCGGGAGGCGACTTTGTCTGGGATACCACCACGAAAGGCCCCGACCCTACATGGAGGAGAGAAGAGACTTCGAGGAGGGGTGAGACTTTGAGGAGACAAGGGACTGGGAGAAGAGAGACTCCCAGGAGAGATGAGACCGGGAGGAGAGAGAGACGATACCAGGGGAAGGGATGAGACTTGGAAGAGGGGCTTGGAGCAGCAGCGTTGAAGAAGAGACTCTGCAGGAAACCCGCTCTGCCGTGTACAACTGTTTGAAACCATAGCCATGAGCGTGGAATCGTGGGAAAGGAACATCGGGGCATCAGGAATTGCATCTTCACTACTTGCGTTGGCGTTGGGAGCTGACCATTTTTGGGATTGAAAAGAGACTAGATGTGTTTAAAAACTACTCCGTGTTGTCTTGGTCAACATTGGAAAGCTGCAGCTAAGCAAATCATTGCACCCATTCCGAGCAAAGTTCGTTTATCCTGCGCAGTACAAGCTGCTCCGGCATAACAATAACCTGTCGAGCCCTCCGAATAGAGCCCTGCTAGCGCGTCAACGAGAGCGTGCCTCTCACTCGATGTCTCGGGCGAGTCGTGGGCCGTCATCACCAGAGCCATCCGTGCTGGCCATGATGCGTCTTTTGTTTGCTATAGTATGGTGGATCGCGGTTCCAGCATCATCAGAGTTGGAGAAGACGGCCGAGTCATCCTCGGAGTCGTTGGAGAAGCGGCTGCGGCAAGTGCCAAACATCTTCGCGTCCCCGTCTTCGGCTGCTCCCTCCTGACGTGCTTCGTTTGGTGGCGATGCCATGCGCCGAAATTTACTTACAAGCTCAGATACCGAAGGAGCTCTCTGCCCACGAGTTCCCATTGACGGCTTGCCGTCCCGCGCCCGAGTTCGCTGCAGGGGCACAAACTCGGCCTCAGCACCGGCCTCGGAGCTCTCAGGGGTGCTGCGAATCCGCTTCAGGGCGAGAACCGAAAAGTCGGATGGCGCGTCAAGTTCCGCCAGGGAAGGCTTCTGTTGAAATTGAATGTGGATACTGTTCGTATCAGTGTTGTCCGCACTGGCGTTTGAGCTGGGTGTCCCATCATCCAGTTCATGGGGAAAGGTGCCCGGGATGGAGTCGGCGTTGGACGAGGGTGGACACTGAGCATTGGAACCCTTCGTGTCCTGCCCTGTCACGTTGTACTCACTAGTTCTCAACTTGGATGCCCCGTTGCCACCTGACTCAGAGTCACTCTTATCGGTAGCAACGGACGGGGGGCTTGATGGCATCGCAAGACTAGACGATACCTCGGGTAGCGCGTCATCGTATCCTTGACGATCATACTGATGCTCGCCAGCCGCTGTTAGTCCAGGAGAATCTGTCGTATCAAAAGCTCGACCCAAGATATCATCGATTTGGCGTTCGGAGAAAAGGCTTCCACCTTGAGTCTGACCCAAACGTCTAGTTTCGTTGGAAGAACAAGGCGAGATGTCCTTGACCTCGCCAACCGTCGGCTGCGCTCGGATCAAGGGAACATGTACAAACGTGGGCAGTCTGTACCGGGGTTGGAAGTTGCTTCTGGCGTGATATAAAGCGGGATGACTGTTGGTCACGTGGTCGCCATTGCTGGTCTCGTAGGTCTGGCTGTCGGGGAGGCATGACGTGGAAGAAGCCCCATACTTGTTATTTATGTCTTCGACTGCCTTCTCGAGACAAGCGCGAAAGGTCGACGCCCGGTGCAGTCCATCTCGTGGCAGCTCAGACAAGACGTCTAGCCGAGGCGGAGGTTCGACCATGGGCTTGGCAGAAATTGGGCTTGAAATCATCTCCTTTAAGATTCTCGAAGACCGTCGTTGTCTGGACGAGCCGCCAGAGTCGGTTCTGTCGTCGCTGTCGGAAAGTTTATCACGAGAGCATTTTGCCTTGACACTCTGAAAAGCGTTGGTCAGGCTCCTGCGGCGGTGAACGAATGGCCGACCTAGAGCGCAACGAGGTGAGCAAGGAAAATGGAAGAGAGGGTGACTCGGGAGAGCGTACCTGGCGATGGCACAGACGGAAGACTTTGGCGACTGTCTGAGCTTTCCTGGTTGGAAGGACACGGGGAGCGGTCTTGGTCCTTGGCTTGAGCCTGGGGCGGGCGAATGGTAGAGAACCATCGTCGGCCCTGAGGTTTAGGTGAGGCGTCGTGGCCTTGGCCGCCCGAGGTGCTGGTCGAGGGGGCACGAGATCGCGTCCTCCACAGCCTCTAGCTGGTGACACGAGAACCCTCGGACGGCTTGGCCTTGGACGTCTCTGGCTTTGAGCGCGGTTTGTTGAACAACATGCTGGTAGTCATGCGTGAGAGCGAGACGCGTATATGGATTCATCAATAGCACGAGGGCAGTTCGATGCTCCCGCCAAGGCCGGAAACAGAGGGAACGCCGACGTTGGTCCGGGGTTGATGTGCCGGCTGATGTGGAAGGGAGACAAAGAGATTGGGGGTTCGTATAGAGCGGGTGTTGATGTTTTGGGCCTGGGGAGGTGTAGGAGCAGCCGAAGGAGGAGCAAGAGGGAGGAGACTGGGGGCTGGGTTGGTTGGCCAAGGTATGGAACGAAGGGCTGGTTGGCATAGCAAAGCCACGGGCTGCGACTGTCCACTCCCTCGGGGGCCCCCATTGATGCTGTGCGTTGCTGCCAGTGGGTTGGGGCAGCTCCTTCAACTGGAGTTGCCAACGGCCGTGGATGAGCGGCTCTCGCAGCGGGCCTTTCCTGAATCCCTGAATCCTCATCCTTGTTGGAGAAAGAGAAGGTGGCAGGTACCTCGGCGTGCCCGGGTACGCAGTACGAAGTACTCGTACCTCCCTCTCCGACCGGAAGGCGATGTGAGCCCCTATAAATGCATACGCCACTATCCCGTTTGCCGTTGTGCACGCCCCGCCAGGAGTTGTGCAGCGGGTCTGCATGGCTGCAGTGGCTGCAGTGGCTGCACTGTGTATCTGCCCGGCTCCCACTTTAGCAGGGCAAGAGGTACAACCGCGTCGCGCCCTAGCACGCGACGCGCGCGCCAGTACGCGACTTCCTTGGCCGTAGGTACCTTCGCACCACATCCACATCCCTCTAACAGCCCAGACAACGGCTCCGTCCACCATCCAGCGTACCCAACTCTCATGATCCACGAGTAACGGCCAGCTCGCCATGCCCAAGCCCAATCACCGGGCCAAGCTCGCCGAGCTTCAAGCCCTGAGAAAGTCCGGCAAGAAGGTCTTGGACAGCTACCGCATCGACGATGCAGAGGCCATATACGACGAAGTGGACGAAGATGGCTACAAGAAGGTTGTCCGCGACCGGCTCAACGAGGACGACTTTGTAGTCGACGACAATGGCGAGGGATACGCCGACGACGGCCGCGAGGAGTGGGATCGTGTCCGACAATACGAATCGGACAGTGAAGCCGACGACTTGCCCGCGCGAGGCAGGCCCAGCAAAGCAGGTTGGGTTCACCATGCACCACGCCAACCTCTGTTGTCAATTGCTCACATTGCCTGCAGCCAAGAAGAGCCGCCAGGAGGACGAGGCCAAGCGGGATGCCAACGACCGCAACATCAGCGAGTACTTCACCAAGGGTGCTGGCAACACCCAGCCCAAACCCAAGGTAAGCCATTGACCTTGTGGCACATGTGCCATGTGCTGACTAGTGAACCCAGGTGGTCAAGACCAAAGCCGATAACGAGTTCCTCACGGACCTCCTTGGAGCTGTCGATTCCAACATCCCTGCGCCGGCCCCGAGACAATCGAAGCTTGAAAGATCTGGAGGGCGTCGCAAGTCGAGGGCTCTGTCGCCTATTCCAGAACCTACCCATAAGAGGCAAAAGCGTGTCGACGTCCGGCTCCCATCCCCTCCCGCGCCAAACCTGGATAGCGACGACGGCTTCTTACCTCCAATCGATGACGAGCCAATGAGCAACAATGATGTTCCCATGAGCGACCCTGTACAATCATCTCCGGCAGCCAAGGTTGCTGAGCGGAAAGCTCAACTGAAGCAGGAACCGAAGGACGACGACGACGAAGACATGATGGAGGTTGCCCACGCTGGTGCCGTCAAGACTGCCAGCGTTAACATGACAGGAGCCCGACCAGTAAAGAAGCTACTAAAGCCGGATCCGTATCCCTCTCCTGCCAGCTCATCTCCTCTCAAAGCAGTGGCAGACAACACGGTCGATCCGTCATCCTGGAACAACCTCACTGACAGGCTCAATGTCGTGAGCAGCTCTCCCACGGAAACCAGGGGAATCGGCAAGATGGATCACACTGACGCCATCGAGCCTGACGGGAGCCTCAACTTCTTCTGGACCGACTATGCCGAGGTCAACGGGAGCCTGTGCCTGTTTGGCAAGGTCCTGAACAAGAAGACTAAATCCTACGTCAGCTGCTTCGTCAAGGTTGACAACATTCTGCGAAAGCTCTACTTCCTCCCCCGTCAACAACGTGTTCGCGGTGGCGAGGAAACTGGCGATGATGTCGAGATGATGGATGTCTACGGAGAAGTGGATGAAATCATGACCAAGATGAATGTTGGCATGTACAAGATAAAGGCGTGCACCCGCAAGTATGCATTTGAGCTGCCGGACGTACCCAAGGAGGCGCAGTACATGAAGCTCCTCTACCCGTACGCAAGTCAGTACAAGCCCGTCCTCTGCGCCTTCGACTCCGAATCGAAGATGCTGACCAATTCGCAGAGCCCCAGGTTGACATGAACGAGACTGGGGAGACCTTCTCCCGCGTTTTCGGTGCCAACACTGCTCTCTTTGAGCAGTTTGTTCTGTGGAAGAACATCATGGGCCCCTGCTGGCTCAAGATCCAGGATGCTGATTTCGGCGCCATCAAGAATGCTTCGCACTGCAAGCTCGAGGTTCTGGCCGAGCATCCTAACATGATCTCGACCATGAGCGAGTCCGACAACCTTGATGCGCCGCCTCTGACCCTCATGAGCGTCGCACTCAGAACTGCCTTCAACGCAAAGGAGAATAAGCAGGAGATCCTCGCCATCAGCGCCAGAATCTACGACAACGTGCTGCTCAGCGACACGACACCGGCGGAGAAGATGCCGTGCCGCACGTTCACTGTAATTCGCCCGCACGGGCAAGGATTTCCATTTGGCTTTGATCAGCTGGCCAAGAAAAGGAACAGGGGTCTTATACTTCTGAAGAAACAGGAGTCTGACATCCTGAGTTTCTTTCTGGCTCAAATTGACGTTGCTGATCCCGACGTCATACTCGGACATCAGCTCGAAGGCGTGGACTACAGCGTCCTGCTAAACCGTCTGTATGAGAAGAAGATTCACCAGTGGTCGAGGCTGGGACGGTTTCGGCGTTCACAGTGGCCTCCCTCTATCGGAAAAGTGGGCGGCAACGTCTTTGCCGAGCGTCAGATCATGGCCGGGCGATTGCTTTGCGATCTTGCAAACGATGCCGGAAAGTCGGCCATGTACAAGTGCCAGTCTTGGAGCTTAACCGAGATGTGCAGCCTCTACCTCTCCGGAGACAACCGCCGACGCGACCTTGACAACGAGGCTGCCCTGAACAGCTGGGCGAAGGAGAAGCAGGGTCTGATGGACTACATCACCCACATGGAAGCCGACACCCACTACATCGCCGCTCTGGCACTTGGTGTCCAGCTGCTACCACTCACTAAGGTTCTTACCAACCTAGCTGGCAACTCTTGGGCTCGCACCCTGACCGGCACCCGCGCTGAGCGGAACGAGTTCATTCTGCTGCATGAGTTCCACCGCAACAAGTACATCTGCCCCGACAAGCAGACCTTCCGTGGCCGCCAAAAGGCCGAGGAAGAACATGAGGGCGAGGCAGGAGACGGAAAGAAGAAGGACAAGTACAAGGGCGGTCTTGTCTTTGAGCCCGAAAAGGGCCTCTACGACAAGTTTGTGCTTGTCATGGACTTCAACTCGCTGTACCCATCCATCATCCAAGAGTTCAACATCTGCTTCACCACGGTAGACAGGACAACTTCGGTAAGGACTCCTTGAACATATCAAGCTTACGGCATTGACTGACGATCGTACGCATAGGCCGAAGACGAGGATGAAGTCCCAGAAGTGCCGACAAATCAAGCACAAGGCATCCTGCCCAGGCTCATTGCCACTCTTGTCGGCCGTCGACGTCAAGTAAAGTCGCTTATGAAGGATAAGAACGCCACTTCCGAGCAGCTGGCAACTTGGGAGATCAAGCAGCTGGCTCTGAAGCTTACTGCCAACTCCATGTACGGCTGTCTGGGTTACACCAAGTCCCGTTTCTACGCTCGGCCGCTGGCTGTCTTGACGACGTACAAGGGTCGTGAGATTCTCCGCAGCACCAAGGAGCTTGCTGAGAGCAAGTCCCTTCAGGTCATATACGGTGACACCGACTCCGTCATGATCAACGCCAATGTGGACACCGTTGCAGACGCCTTCAAGGTCGGCAACGAGTTCAAGAAGGCCGTCAACGACCAGTATAGGTTGCTGGAAATCGACATTGACAACGTCTTCCGTCGCATCCTGCTTCAAGCCAAGAAGAAGTATGCAGCCATCAACCTCGTCGAGAAAGACGGAAAGTTCGTTGAACAGATGGAAGTCAAGGGCTTGGACATGAGGCGTCGTGAGTATTGCGCGCTGTCAAAGGAGATCTCCAAGCACCTGCTTGACGAGATTCTGTCTGGCGACGAGGCTGAGGTTGCCATTGCACGCATTCACGAATATCTCCGCGACATCGCGGGCAAGATGCGTGAGCAGGCGATCCCGACGGCCAAGTATATCATCTACACGCAGCTTGGAAAGGGACCAAAGGAGTATCCCAACGCCGACTCTATGCCGCAAGTCCAGGTCGCGCTGCGGGACATTGCGCGGGGCAAGACGGTCCGCAAGGGCGATGTCATCTCCTACATCATCACTGGTGACGGCAAGAGCTCTGAGCCCGCGCCCAAGAGGGCGTACGCTCCGCCAGACCTGAAGACTGATACGAGCCTCCAGCCCGACGTGGAGTGGTACCTCGGGAAGCAGATCTTCCCCCCTGTCGAGCGTCTCTGCGCCAACATTGTTGGCACTTCTACGTCACAGCTCGCTGAGCAACTGGGACTGGATATCCGGCGGTACAGCTCCCACCAGACACAGCAGAACAGCTCGAGCAACGACTTGGAGATCCATCCCCTCGAGTCTCAGATTCCAGACAATATTCGCTTCGGCGACTGCGCTAGGCTGTCGCTGCGATGCCGCAAGTGCAAGGCCAGCTCAACATTCGAGGGCCTCGCGGCTTCTCCAGATCGCGTCTCCGCCTCGGGCGTTGTCTGCGCTGGCTGCGGTGCCGTCATCCCTTCCATCTCCGTCGTCGCCCAGGTCGAGCACGCCATACGCACCCAGACATCGCGCTACTACGAAGGCTGGCTCGTGTGCAACGACCCCCAGTGTGGCAACCGCACGCGCCAGATGAGCGTCTACGGCACCCGCTGCCTAGGCCCCAACGGGCTCGCACGCGACTGCCGCGGCCACATGCGCTACGAGTACACCGAGAAGGCCATCTACAACCAGCTCGTCTACTTTGCCAGCCTGTGGGACGTCGACAAGGCGCGGGCCAAGGCCGGCGACGTGAACGCCGACTTGTCGAGGCAGGACCGCGACCAGATCCTCGCGCTGGCGGAGCACAATCGCGTGCGCTTCGGCACCGTCAAGGGCGTCGTGGACAAGTACCTGGACAAGTGTGGACGGCAGTGGGTGGCCATGGACACGCTGTTTGCGAGGCTGGGGTTCAACAAATTGGTGGCGGCTGCTTGAGTGGGCCAGTGGCTTGCAGTTGATGATGTCGAGATGACTTGGGTTTGAGGCGCAATATGGCGTTGACTTTGTTTTTCTTGCCAGTTCAATGTCGCATAATGTGCTGGCCCGTTTTAGTGCTGTTCGCCGAGCTCTGCTAGAGGCTTGTGTTGAAGCAAGGACGGGGTGGGATGTTCAAGGCGTTTTCTGGGATAGTCCGCGGTGTTTGGATGCACTTTTGTAGCTACCTAAATCATGACGCTCGAGAAGCGCCGTCAATCACAGTGTCCGCTGCATCTGTCGCTGCTGCTGCTGCTGCCAGCAAACACTAATCATTTGCTCGCTGCCACATGTCACCACTATCACAAGCACATCACGCCCCACGTCTTTTCAGAACAAGTATATCTTGCCGCCAACTTATCAATCGGCCCAATGCTCCCTTGAAATTAGATGATGTACAGTAAAAATAGCAAGACCACGTTCGCGAAATCCCCGTCTGGTCCTTCCCGCCCTTCATCATGGGACCGATCGCTGAGCCAGTAGCACCGTTGGCGACCGGTGTCCATCTCAGCAAGCAGTCCCAGGCAACCGGAGGATGTAGAGACGTAGAAAAGTCATCGGGATCTCCTGCTTGGTCCTCCTCGACCTCGGAAGCGAATCCTCCTCGGGATCCCCATCACCTTTTCCTTTTTTGCAACCCTCCTCTCGTCCTCATCCTCGTGTCTTCCCCTTCCCCTCTGTCGTCTCGGTAACCTCGCGTGCCTTGACCTGGCGAAAGTCGACGCTTTCCATCAGTGGCCCCGTCTCCGCTGCTGGCAATGGAGGACAAAGACCAGTCTTTGCACTCTCGAGCCCCTCAATCATATTAGAATGCCGGACAAACCGAGGGACACGTCGACGGTTGAATCAATAAATCAACACACTGAAGAAAGGAACCCCTTGTCCGAAAAGTGTTTCCTCCCTCTCCGGCGAGAGGCTGCCTCTCTGTCTGCCTGGTCAAGATGGTCTATGGAGCGAGGTATCGTCGGTTCAAAATGCGTGTGCAACTTTTCTGGGATGCAGCGCATGAAAGCCTGTAAATGCAAAAAAGAACACAGCCCGCCTAGTCTATCACCCGAAATGCAAGACGCTGAAAATAAGAAACGGCTTATTCGCTCTCCTTCTTGCTACTGTCGGGGACAGCCTTTGCCAAGGAAGGAGAAGGTCCTGCAGAGGGCGGTGAGGCTGGGTGCTCGGTTTCCATATTCGCCAGCAGGCTGTGAGGTTGAGTCAGCGTCTATGCCGCAACTGGATTCTACCCAAATCGAAGACAACTTACCTGAATACGTTGGAGTTGGAGGTCGTGTCACGTGTCGGGGGAGTGCCCGTGCGAGAAGAGGCACCAGAGTCCTCGCCAGGCCGACCCAGAGAGCCTCCAGGCCCAAGGCGTCGGCCGCTGTTGCTGCGGGAAGAGAACATCGACGTGGGGCCAAGGGTGACATGCTGGCTGGATGTCCTGCTAGCAGAGCCCTTCAGACGCCTCAAGTCGTCCATGCCAACCTGGTTGCTGGTCTGCTGCGCGTAGCCGGCCGAGAAGTTGCGGGCGTCGCCTCGTCCAACTGGTGGGCGGCCACCGCCTCCCCTTTGGCTGTTCCTGGCAGCCTCCTGAGCCTTGGCTGCCTGAGCTGCTTCGGCCTAGATTGATAGGCGAGTTAGTACATGAGGTACAAGCACTTGTGTGTGTGGAGAGTTACTCACCTCTGCGCGGACTTCCTCCAGAGTCTTTGGTCCCTTGTTCGTCTCCTTCGATATCCAGTTTGACCTTCGGAGATCAACGACGTCCATGAGCATGAACTTCATTCGGCTCTGGAGCTCAGGCAGCTCAACCATCGTCAGGATGCGCTGGAAGTAGGCATCCATCATCGGACGACCCTTCTCAGTTTGGTCCAGGTTGGCACCAATCGTGCGGAGCAGCTTGCACAGCGACTCGATCTCAGCTTCGTCGGGAACTCCTTTATAGTCGACGAGCTTGTGCACGCATTCGTGCATGATGCGCTCCGTAAGCATGCCAAGCTTGTACAGCTCACCAATGAACTGGACCAGACCAAGGCCTCGCCGCTTTGCCGCAGCAGCCACGTAGTATTCGTCCGACAGCAAGGCCGCCTCGCCGGGCTTCTGGTCGGCGGCGTTCTCATCGGGTTGTTCAGGCAACTTGGTGGCCCAACCACGCTCGAACTCTTCTTGGCATCTGTTGAGGAGATACTTGCGGAACAGGTTTCCACCGCTGACCACATTGCCATTCTTGTCCTTGATTCGCTCGTCGCGGACCTCAGGGCTCATGGTCTCCAGCATGCGCTTGCAGAACTTGGCATACATCGACGCCCAGTGGGCCTCATCTGTTGCCTTCTCGAAGGTGAGCTGGATGACTTGGCGCAGCGTCCGACCATCAGATTCATCCTTGGACTGCGATGCAATTTCCAGAATCTGGTCTGCGATCCGGTCGAACTTCTCAGGCGTCATCTTGTTCAGCGCGGCCTTGACCTTCCTTTGAACCATTTCAGGGTCAAGGTAAGCCGTACCAGTGGCGCCAGGAGTGGCCTGACCGCCTTTTCCGATGCTGGTAGGCTTCCAGCCGGAAGAAGACACCGCGATGGGCTTGATCTCCATCCCGGCGGTCAGAGGCATGGTCTTAGCAGCCTGTGCTTCCTTGGCACCGCCGTAGTCACCCCGTCGACTTCCCCGAGTAGAGCGACTAGACTGGCGAGGAGAATTGGGCAAGTTGCGCATGTTCGACTGCGATGAAGTGCGAGACATGGATGTGGATCCCGGGAACGGAGCGCCTGAGCGCGCTGTGAATGACCCGATCGCGCCAACTGGAGGGCGTGGCATAGTGCCACTGGCCATGGCCAACCGCTCGGATGAGGTCGTTCCAGGTGGGAGAGTCCGTCCAGGGGGCACGTTGAAGGTACCCATGGAGAAACCGGCATTACCGCCACGGGAGTTCTGCCTGGCCGAGCCTGGAGTCTGCGCGCCGCGGGAGCCGGAACGATCGGTATCGCCAATGAGAGATTTGACCTGTTGGTGGAACTCGACTGAGGGCTGCTCGACAAAGACCGTCTTGAATTGCAGCAGGAAGCTGGCGTCGTACTTGAAGGTCTTGCCCTTCTTGGCGACAGCCGCGTTCAAGGCCGGGTTCGGAGAGTTGATGCCGGCAGGATAGATCTCCTGGTCCATAACCTGGAGGAACCGTGCAGACTTGAGGGACTGAAGCGCTGCGCTTGGCTGTGGCGGCTCAACAGGCTTGGTGTTCAGCGGCGCAAGGTTCAGAGCAGCGGGCTTCGAGCCGCGCTTCTCGACCGTGGTGGGCTTCTGACCGGCAGAGTCGGCGGGCGACGATGCCTTCTCTCCTCCAATCTTCATGTCGGCGAGGTTATCTGCGACATCATCCATGTTGGACGATTCAGGTTCCTTGCCAGACCGAAGCTGGGCAAGAGCATCGGCGACAGACAGCGACTTGCCAGACACCTCCGCGTCCTTTTGCTTCTTCTCTTTTTCCTCTTCCAGTCGCTCCATTTCTCGCTCCTGCTCTCGCAGTTTTCGGTCTGCCTCTGCCACAGTAACCTTGCGCTCTTCGTCCTCCTTCTTCTTGGCCGCCGCCTTCTCAGCCTCCCTCTTCTTTCGATGCTCTTTTTCCTCCTTTTCGCGCTTCTCGTCAGCCTCTTCCATTTCGCGAATCATACGCTCAATCTCGTCCTCCTCAGACTCGGCGGGATTGGCAGGCTCAGCAGGCTTGACGGGCTCCTCAGGCTTGGCTTCCTCAGTCTTCTTCGCCTCGTCAACCTTCGTGTCGGACGTGGCGTTGTCGCCGGGGACCTCGGGCTTGCTGGGGGCGACAGCTTCCTTGTCGGAACTCGGCTTTTCCTCAGGATCGGCAGGCTGCTCCTTGGGCGTCACAGGCTTGTCCTCCTTCGGCTTTGTCTCCGCAGAAGCCTGCGTGGCCTGCTTAATCTTCTCCTTGAGCTCATCCTGGATCTCCTTGGCAGTCTTGGGCGTAGCCAGGCTCTCCGTCCGTCCGTGAGAGGGCGTGGAGGATTTCGGAGGAGGGGGCGTAGGAGTCGAGGACACGACAGGAGGAGTTTTGGACTGCTGAATGCTGGGTGCCGGGGAGGCGGGCTGCTTGAACGCGGACGTGTCGACAACCTCGCCGGCGGCATTCTTGATTTGAATGGCTGCGCTTTTCCGTCCAGGCTTGACAAAGTTCTTGGCCGCAGGGTTGGGCTGCGCATTCTGAGGCTGTGGGGTGGAAGAGACGATGACCGGCTGGTTCTGGTGATTCGCGCTCGAGGGCCGCTCAGGTTGCGAGGGGCTGCGTGACATGCTGTGGCCCTGCGGATGGTAAGGAGGCGGGGCATACTGCTGACCGTATCCTGGCGAGTTAGCCTGTGGGGGTCCCATGTACGGCATGCTATTGTAGCCATAGGGCATTGACATGGGCCGACCATATTGGTCCACTTGTTGCGGGGGGTACCCGAAGTTCTGGTTCTTAATAGTCAGCCAAAGCTCAAATCCTCCGTTTTCCGGAGACAGGTCAAGTGAAGAAGGGTTGTGTTTAGGCACAGCGAGGGTTGAATGAGGTTCTTGTGAATGAGAAGAAGGCTTCGAGGAGCCATTGGAGACCACACGCATGCCACCCATGTTATGCTCGCGCCACATCTGGTCCGCGCGTTGGTTGTAACGGCGTGGATGCTGGCTAACGTCGCTCCCATGTATTTCACGTGTAGATTCCGGCTGACGTCCCTGTTGAAAAGGCTTGTCGTGCTCACGACGTCCTTTGTTCTTCTTGTGGGGCTTTAAATGCATTTTGCTGGAGAAAGCAACAGGGAAGGGGAGATGTACTTGTTGATGCTGAGGAGCCATCGGTGGCGGATAGTGGTATTGCGGGGGGGTCTGCATCGACATGTTCGGCTGCATGTTGGCAGGGGCCATGTTGGGCGTATTCGGCATCGATGGGACGAGGGCTGGGCTTCTGTTCGGCTGCGGCGAGTTGGGGTACGGCATGTTTCGCGGCTGAGGTTGGAAAGACGGGGGCATGCCACGACCCTGTCCGGGGCCACTTCGGAACTGGTTGTTCGGAGGATATCCCATCTGGTTGTTATAAGAGTTTCCGTGTGGGTTAAAGCCGCCTCGGCCACGGCCGCCCTGGGGAGGGAAGTTGCCTCGGTTGGGACCTCCGGGGTTGTCACTCTGGACGGAATGGCTCGATTCGCGTCGGAAATGGGCGCCGGGCTGTGATGCCATGGCATTCGGGTTCGGAGGGACGGAGCCCTGTCTCATGTGGCGCTGTAACGAGTGGTTAGCACCGTTTCCCACGACCGAGCAGGCAGAAATAAACGCGGGAGGAAGTCCCAACGCGAAACTGTCCACTTACCTCGCCATCGCTACTGAGACTGCCAAAGGTCATCTGCCCCGTGGGTTGCTGAAGGCCGGAGGGGGGTCGACCACCGCTGGCCGAAGGCTGAGGGATGGGAGACGGAGAATGCGCGGGAGAGGCAACGCGCGGGTTTCCGCCGGGGATTGGGATGGGGGCAGAGCTGCCCGTCTGGGGGGTGCTATGGGCCATGGCAGGCGAGTCGAAACCGAACTGGATTCCCGACTTGGCACCGCCGACAGGACCACCGTTGGCAGCGTAGCCGCTGGGGCCGTTGGCAGCCATGGTGACTGAGCTTTTTCTTGAGTGGTCCGAAGCGGACCCGTTGGCGGCCGAGCTGCCGCGAGCGACAGCAGGGACTGCGGGAGTGACGGCTGGCTTGCCGTTCACGGGAGATGGCGTAGAAGCGGCCTTGGCATTCTGCGCAGGAGAGGCAGAAGCACCACCAACCACCACAGGGGGTTGGGAACCGGTCGCGACTACAGGCGCCTGAGCGGGCTTCTTTGGCGCACCTGCAGCGGAGGCATAAGAAGTCGCCGTGGTCGCGGAGGAGGTGGTCGCCGGGATGGGGTTCTGCGGGTTCGCAGGCGACGTCATAAGGGAGAAGGCGTTCGCGATGCGAAAGGCTGATGATGGAGTTGAGGCGAAAAGGGCGCCAGGCGAAGACGGGAGTTTGGTCGAAGAAAAAAACGTCGACCACGGGGTATCGGTTTTTCGTCGAAGAAGGGGACAGCGAAACCCAGGCGCTGTCTCAAAATCTCTCGAACAAACAAACACAGGCGACAGAATGCGACAGACTCTCGATGGCGGCTCGGTGGAGGTCCCAAGCAGGCCGAAGGAAAGGATTTCCTTGAAGGAGTGAAGGGGTCGGCCGAGGGTGCGATCGTAGGCGTCAGAGACAGGCTACGACGGTTGCGTGACGGCGGACGGGAGGAAAAGATTAGCAGAGGAGAGAAGAATCTTCTGGTCCAGCAGACACAGAAGAAAATCCAATGCCGGTGGAGGGGAGAAGGGGTCTGGTGAGGGAAAATTCCACCGGACCAGTGTGGTGCTGAGTTGATGGTGAGGGTTTGAGAGGAGTTCTGCAAAGAAAATTTTGGGCAGCAGGATTATGATATGGGTGGAAGGGGAAAGGGCCGGGGGCCCCTGCCTGCGAAACCCACCCACGCCAACGGAGGTACCTCGCCAACCCCAAGTACCACGCGTGCCGTGCGGGTACCGTAGTGTCCCGTCGCCGAGTAGTCTGGCCCTGCGAAGACTTGGCTAGAGAGCACAGTGCCAGTGCGGCAAAGGCACGCAGCGCTGCACCGTGTGCTTGAACTCTGTTCCCGCAGCACAGGTCGCGCACCACCACAGGCTGGGCTGCCATTCTGAACAGCCGCCACAATAAACACTGATGCAAAGCATTAGTTGGGTGCTACAATTGGACGTAGGGGGACCGTTGGCTTTGATAGCTGCTTGCTTGCCCCTTTGCTTGGTCCCAGATCAGGCATGTGCATTTTTGGTCCAGCGTCTGCTACCCGTACTACGCGCGCGAGCTGCCCGGCGCGCAGTGGAGATTACCTACCTAGCAGAAGCGCTGTGGTTTGACTTTGGCAGATGCGAAGAGCTTCGGGATGCCCTTCTCTGCCGGTGGTTTTTCTCCGTGATGAGGCTCTGTGCTGGCATCAGGCGACTCAACGACTCACTATGGCACCAGTGGGAATGCGCGTCTGATTCGACGAGCAAACAGGGCTCGTCAGTCTCTGGTTCAGAGGTATGCAGGCCACGAGAAGACATGCAGGCCACGAGAGGACGCGAAGTACCACCTACGAGTAAGACGCCCGTGCTGGCACCCACCTAGGTACCTAGAGAGCGACCTAGACATTACCAAATACGGAGTACGAAGTACTCGTAGTGCGGCGCGTCTTATCTGACACCACCAGAGGTGTGACGGTGCACAACGGACAGACACCTCGTATGTACTCGAAGAATCAGGAATGGCATGGTGATGACAGCCTGCCGATGGCGCCCGTTTCTGCCATCAGAGCCTCTGTCGCCCTCCCTTCCCCCCTCGCCCTCGTCCGAGAATCGACAAACAATGCTCTTGTGCGGGCACCACCTGACGGCTTGCACTCGTTCCGGGCTGTTGGCTCTGTGGCTGTCCTGGCGTGTGAGTTGGGGGCGACTTTCTGGTATATGTGGCTGTCACCATGCGTTCCCTCACTCCCAGTGTCCCCTCGACGCCATAGAAAATATCTCTCAGCATCCGCTCTCCCATTCTTGGAAGTGAGGCAACGCTTAGGCAAATAAATCTCTGTTGGGGCGGAAACAACATCGTCCATCCTTGCAACAAGCTCACGCGCGTTCAGCCCATGGACCCATGTGCGAGGCCTCGTGTCGGGCGCACTGTCCTCCTGCCCCGAATTATTACGAGTATTGTCGCTCGGTGACCTCGACCACTTCTTCTGCGAAAAAGGCCTTGGTCTACCTATTTTGTGTTGAAATTCAGGCACCAGATGTCACCACTAGCCAGCCAGCCAGGTTTGCTTCTTAGGGTCGAGTCGTGCCGGAGACGGGGCGAAAAGGCAAACGCCTGCCCTCCGAGCTCTGGGGTACCAGGTGCTACCGCACCTCCAAGGTTGTTTGCCCAAAGATTTCCTCTCATGGGTACGGAGTAGGCGGAGGCAAAAACGGGGAGCAGCCTGGTGCTCGTTGGCAACCGCATATCGTGGCCCATCGCGCGCCTCGTGTCGCACGGAGATGCGATGGCATCAGTGCTCGTCTCATGCTGCGCCTGGGCCTGTCTTGTCACGCTCGATTCGGGCCAGCCTGGCGACTCCACGGTCCACCACTCTCATGTCCAAAGCCCACGTGACAAACCATCACATCTACTCCCTATCTGCTTAGTCGATGTGGCCGTTCCAAATCCCCGTAAGACATCATCGGCGACTGCATGCACTCTCAATCCCAGTAGGTTGCATACTGCTGGCGTGGCATTGGCAGCCCCAGGTTTTCTGCGCCCTCTACTTCCTCTCGTCTCGCTGGGTGCCCGTGAATACCACCTCGCCTCGGATGATTGTTGAGCGCGAGCGCGAACGAAGCTTACGGCTCAGAATCTCTTGCTTCGCCACCGCCTGATCCAGACCCTCATGCATTAACCTCCATTAATCAAAATCCTGGGCGCTCCGTGACCAGTACGTACGAGTACTGATGTTCCCAAGGCGGTAATGTTCCACCTGAGATGAGGTATCCACGACAAGCAGATTGTTGCCCAGATCGCTCGAGGCCAGCGCAAAGAGGTGTGTATTGGTAATCCGAGCTTCAACAGGCCACCTTGACCACGAGGATCAACATGTCAGTGACTTGCGTGACTCACGAGAAGCGTAGCCACAACCATCCTAGTGTGCATTCACCCTTGCTCGGGGTGCATCTCGAGCCGTCGTCTTTGCAGACGCAGCCATGTAGATCACCCGCGCTTATTCCGTCGTCCATCAGACGAGGTCATACATCTCTTTGCATCTAGAGAGCCACATCTATCAACGCAAGTCATGCCTACAAAGCCATTCCGTTGCGCCTAGTTCTCGTCTCCTTCGCGCACTTCTAGAATATCCGGCTCCAGCGCCTGTTCTTCGTCATCATAGTTCGTAGCCGGGCCATCCCCCGCCTCCTCAGGCATGGTTGCCATGCTGTCCATCGCCGACGACCCCTGTTCTTCCCGCAACTGCTTCACCTTTGTGTTTGTCATCTCGAACACATACTGCCCCAGATGCTCCACGCTCTCCATGGCTACCTCCCCCTCCACGGGAGAGTCGTCCTCCGCGCTGGGTCGCTCAGTTTGCCATAGCTCTCCAGTCACAAGCATCAGTTTGTCGGATCGCTCGAGGAGTATGTCAAAGGTCGGGCGAAGCTCAGGGCATGTTTCAAACACCTCTCGGCGGCCCAACACGTAAAGCCCGAGCCTGGCGCGCGACACCGCTACCGTCATGCGTCGAACGTCCCGCAGATAGCCCACGCGCGAGGTCCGGGTGAGTGATAGAATGATGTCTAGATCGAAAGTCAGTCAGAGTCCACCGATATCAGCGTAAATGGGGGACCGGAATCGGTCATACAGTCATTCTGCTCGCCCTGGTACTTGTCCACCGTCGCGACCGCCTTGGGCAAGCCAAAGATGGGGTTCCTCGCGCAGCGATGAGATAGCACATCCTTCACCAGTGCTCTCTGTCCGGCGTAGGTAGTGAGGATGCTGATCTTTTCTGCCGGATATCCAAGCAATCTCATGTACTGATAAATTGCAACCGCATATTCTGCCTCTCCAAGATTCTGGATGAAGTGAGGCGTCGGCTCCGCCTCTCCACGGCCCTTGTATGGGGGCACGTTGATAAACTGGTAATCAAACTTGAAGCCGGCGTTCGCCCTCTGGAACTCGGGCTGGTTCTGGACATCCGGCAGGTTGTCCAGTCTGGGATAGCGCCATTTATACAGCTTCGCGATTGAGGGGCGAGCTCGGCCTTGCTGATCCAAGGTGATAGTCGGGACTCCCAGGCGAACCAGGCGTGAGAACAGGGACTGCTCCAAGTTGGCATAGTGCCGGAACGCCAAGCTCTGAATGACGGGCGAGTTCTGGAAGTGGTCGCCACACAAAACAACTCTCTGAAGCGGCATCCGGCCATTTACTGGCTTCTGCATGGCGAGCGGCATGAACGTCTCGACCTCGGTGATTTGGGCTGCCTCCTCCATGACGACGTTGTCATAGTGGAAGCACAGCGAGGCAATGTCCCCCCTTCTGATGGCGGCATGAGTCGTCGTCATGGCAATGATTCGGGCCTCGTTGGTGAGCAAGTAGTTGGCCTTGTCTCGCTCGCGTCGGAGGATCTCAAACGGAAGGATGTCTGCCAGCTCCGAGAAGACCTTGGAGATGTGGCGGTAGCAGCCGTGTGCAATGTCCAGCACCTGGACACGGTCGGCCTCCTGCGGGAATAGAGGCTGAGGGGCGTCGGCGAAGTAGCCATGGAACGGAAATTCCTGCGCAATATCCGACACGCTCGACTCTTCCGATGCTGCAACTTGCAAAAACTTCAGCCACACTGGCTCAACGTACACCTTGTTGAAGTAGCCAGCCGTTTCGGCCGAGTTGTCGTGGGCCCCAGGGGCACCAATGCTGACTGCCAGCTTCCTGACCTCTAGCAAGAACCGCTGTCGGTTGTCCAAGAACGACTCAACTCGGCCATGTTTACCGAAGCTCCCTGCCGCATCGAGATCTTCCTCACCGTGCCCCAAACGCAACAGATGTCTCTCGTCGATATCCAATGCGATGATCTTCGCGAACAGTTGGTTCAGAGCTTGATTGCTATGCGCAATGAGCAATGTTTTCTGTTCTGGAAAGCTGTGATAGATGTTGTTGATGATTTGTGTAGCAACGTCCGTCTTGCCTGTTCCAGGTGGGCCGACAATAACAGTGAGGCCAGGTTGAGAGCCAGACATGATCGCTTCGATCTGAGCAGGTGTAAACCGTACAGAGTTCGTCCGCGGCACGTCAGCAGGGTATGGTCCATTGTTGGGGGGTTTGTATGTGGACACTTTCAGAGTCTCAATCTCGATCTTCAAAGCGGGCTCTACATCTCGTCGGCGCTTCTTTGCCGGCTTTGCCAGCTGGGACGTCTCGGGTTTGTCGCCTTCCTCCAGAACGTATGGGGGGCCAAAGCTACCAGAAACATCGTCACCAGGCTCAACAGTCTTGCCCGGCAAGCTTTCCACGAGATGTTGCCAATCGAGGAAAGTGTCGCGATAATCGAGTTTCTTTATCCGGTTGGGCAGGTTCTTGTAACTCGCCCCAGCTGGGTCCCCGTAGCCCAGGAATACCTCGTGGAGCCACGATGGGAGAGGCGTCCCTGACAAGACAAGATTGCGGATCGACTCCAAGACGGGTTTGAAGTTGTTCTCTCTTCGATCCCGCCTGAGAAGCAAGTTGACGCGTCCATACACGTCTGGCTTGCCTGCGGCTGCATGCTCGGCGTCCTTTGTGTACGTGTAGGGATCAAGTTTGAGTTGAATGCGTCGGTTGTTGTTGTCCAGTCTTCCCGCTCCTTCTCTGCCATGACGACCCTTCTCATCCGCAATTTGAATTATCTCTGCAGTCCGCACAGACAGAACACCGAGCTTCTCGTAATCAGACTGAATTTCGCCACCATTGGTGATTGACTTTGCCGGAGGGGGTTCGACTGCCACCAAGAACACGACGTCCTCAGGTCGCAGGGAGTCCCACTCCCTTCGCACATGCTCTCCCAGTCGCCGAACGTCGACGGACACCTCGGCTTTCACGAGTGATGGCTGATCAGTGCCAACCAAGGGTGGTACAACTTCAAGAATTCTGCCCGCATGATTAGCGTATGCGCAAAAAGTTCAATGGTGGAGAATCACGAACGCCGGCTTGGATATTGGCATGGCCATTTTGGAAAATCCTGCAAAGTGCGTTTCTCCTGGCTGTCTGGACTCTGGGCGGAGGCGGCGCAACGCAGACTCAAGATCCTTGCGGATTCCGTAGAATGACTCGCAGCGGTACAAAATCAGGGCTCTCCACAAGAAGTCTCCAGCGGACAAGTACTGCAGGTTCAGCTTTGGGAGAGCTAGGGGGCGCGATCCGTCGTAGGCATCTGCTCGCTGACAGCCACTATCGAACAACGTCTGTTCCGTCGGGACGAGTGCCATTCCCTTCGCTAGATCTTGGAACGTTTTCTTGCGCTCGAACCTGCTGATCAGAAACTCGGTAAGGAACTTCCGGTCAATAGGCAGCTTGAGGCTGTCAGGATATGTCGATCGAATCTCCAGCAACGTCACCAGCCGGGTCAACTCGTCGTCTGTCAGTGGCGCCAGTAACGACTCCAATTCTTCCCTTTTGTCAATGGCACCGTAGTTGGACAAAGCCAGAACTGTAAGTTTGTCCTTGAAGTTCTTCAAGGCAACTTGTTGCAACTTGCCTAACGATGCGCAATGCTTGTCGTAAGCTTCTGTACGGCTCAGCTGGATGCCCGTTTGGTCATCTATTGTGAAGTAGGTGTAATGCGAGAGAAGGCTATGCAGTTCCCGCAGCAGAGTGTTGCCTTCGTCGTTATACATCGGCGATAGCTTCATAACCGGAAGTAGGTGCAAATCTTGTAGTAGAGCATTGACGTAGCGCCTCGTTGGCAGCTGACTTTGCAAATCGGAAATAAACTCGGTGAACCGTTCGCAGTAGAGCGTGACATCTTGCACGAAGTCAGAACAGAAAGGCTTGTTTGGGCGTGTCAGTTACAATGACTCACCTGCTTTGCTGTTGGCATCATACAGCAAGCTCAAGAAATCAAGCAAAAGAGAGTAGAGCCATGACCGCTCAAAACGAAGCCTCGCTTTCGTCGCCTCATCTGCAGCTTCATATCTCTTGAGGGATGCCCTCCACGCTTTCCGTAGATGCGTCGTCTGGTCGAGGTGTGTCTCCCTCTGCTTTTCGCTGGAAAGGTTCTGCCAGATACCTATCGACACCAGAGGTGCACATTCTTTTCTGACAATTGCGCAGTCCAGGCTTTGGAAGGCATAGATCAAGAAACAGAGAAGATGCGTCCGGACGGTTGCCGACAGAGTGCGATCGAGCATTAGGGAGAGAATGCGACGAAACATGGACGAGAACTCGTCTGGTCTGTCCTCGAATATGCCTTGGATTCGTCAGCAGTAGTTCCATCCCGCCAGAGGGGTCCATCCTACTCCATGTTTCCAGACGTTCACGCCTCTTGACGTTTGAGATCAACGCCATCAACAGGACGTGGAAGTTGGACGACTCTTCCGTATAGCCGGGCCACAAATAGCTTTTAAATAAAGTCAGAAATAGTCCAGCATAGCACATATCCGGGGCTTCATACGTCTCCAGAGTCTGCAAGCTCTCCAGGAGCATCAGTGATTTATACTGAAAGCCCTCCCGCTCCAACGCGTCCCAGATGCTCTGTTTGAGGACGTCATTCTTGACTTTGGGCTTCGCGGCCTTCTTCCCAGGCTTCAGCCAGTGTTTCCGCGCGAGCTGCACAAACTGATGTTCCTCTTCCTCCACCTCAGCAGGGGTCGGGCGGTCATCTTCGGCCACGAGGCGTCGTTCTTGGGTCTGTCGAGTTTTGGCAGAGCCGCTGCCCTTGCGCCGCTTCGCGTTAGGCATTGTCAAATCGTGTTCGCGTCATAAGCCGTCGTAGAGCCTCAGAAGCAATGCGCAGGAACCGTGGACCGAGGTCGTCTGCGGGAGGTGGAGTTGCAAGCTGGGATTAAACACGAGCCCATCAACAATCACAGGTTGGAGGATGCAGCGCAATTGCTGCTGTTGTCACGGCGGCTGTGAAACCCAAAATTTCAGCCTTGCGCGGACCCGCAGCAGCGAGGCGCGGTCGGCAAAATTCGCCCAATGAGCGGGGGGCATGAACAGTGATTCACAGGTACCCATGCCTGGGTGGTACCGCCAGCTGCACGCCAATGTTGCTGTCCCGCGTGTACCTGCATCCGATAGAAACCTCCCACTTTCTTCGACCTTTGCAGCCGTGTCGACATCTCCTCCCAACTCCCAGAAATAGCACCTTTGACGACCTGTCAACCGCTGTGCGTGCATCCATGAGCGCTGAAACGCCTGTGCGACAGCATACAAGGCGTATTCATTTGCCTAGGACTGCACACGTTCCCGCTGCGCTCTTCGAAACAGGTGTTTTCTGAGGAGAGCAGCTTCATGAAGCCCCACGAGGCTGCGCCCTTCTCTCGATAGCCCGCCTCGTCCAGCACGATGCCGGCTCTCGACGTGGAAAACCCAGGCGTTCCTGCCGTCGCAAGCGTTGAGAAGCTCCTGGAGGACCTTCTCGACGAGGCATCGCTTGCGAAACAGACATCGACGGTCGAGCCAGCTCTAAACGCATCCGACTTCAAGGATCTTTCGAACCGCATTTCGGCCTCTCTCTCCAGCGATGCCGTTTCTCGAGAAGACAGAGTTACCACCCCTCAGGAAGCAGCGAAGTCGCGACAGTTCGCCATTATCGAGACAGCGGCACGAGATCTCTTTGACAAGCTCATTGTGAGGCGAGCTATTCCAGGCACACTCAAGACCCAAGCTAATCCTCCCAGGCCGCCACCCCGATCGACTCTCCCGAGTTCGTCAAGATGTGGAATCTCCTCGACATTCTCTCGATCCTATCAGACAATGGCCAGTGCGATCCTGCCCTGCTCTTCTGGCTGGTCGAAGAGCTTTTGGACAGCCAGACCATCGCCGGATGCCGCAAACTATTCGATTATCTCGAGTCGAGGCGCGAGCGCATAACAGCGAAGCACTTTAAGCAGAAGAACCTTGTCATCCTGCGGAGCTGCAACGAACTTCTACGACGGCTCTCCCGCGCAGAGGACACGGCTTTCTGCGGCCGAGTCTTCATCTTCCTGTTCCAGAGCTTCCCCTTGGGCGACAGGAGCTCTGTGAACCTCCGCGGCGAATACCACGTCGAAAATATCACATCCTTTGAAACGGAGGCTGTTGAAGAAGAGTCCAAGATGGACGTCGATGGTCAGGCACCTACACCAAAGGAGTCAACGGACCCCAAGGCGGTCGCGAAAGGCGTGTCATTCGACTCCAAAGACTCACAAAAGTCCATCGACCCCGATTCCCTCTATCCTTTGTTTTGGTCACTACAAGAGAGCTTCAGCCAGCCGTTGAAGCTGTTCGACGCCGCACACTTCAACAATTTCAAGAGGAGCCTTGATGCTACAATGAAGGCGTTCCAGGCTATCCACCAGGCTGAAGGATCTCAATCTTCCAAATCTATTGAAAATCTAAGGCGCAACCTGAAGCGCAAGACAGATGAGGAAGAAGGGATTGACGATGTTCCAGAGACATTCAACCCGAAGTATCTCACCAGCAAGGACCTGTTCGAACTAGAGGTAGAACCCCGAATCCTGAAGCCCTCAACAAGATGGTCATTAACATCCGCGCAGATTAGCGATCTGTCGTTTCGACGCCATGTTCTTGTCCAGGCACTCGTAATCACAGACTTTATACTTTCCATGTCCACCGGAGCGAAGGAGAAGCTGGCCAACATCAGCGCCTCAAACAAATCAGTCGTATACAATGACCAGCTCAACGCGGAAAACGTGAGTCTCGTTCCGCATCCTCGGGGAACGACACTTGTTAACACAGAGCAGACTAAGTGGGCAAGCGAAATGAAGACGACCATCTCAGACTACCTTAAAAGGGGTCTCGACGGCCCTTACTTTTACAGAATGGTCGAGACGGTGCTCGCTAGGGACAAGAATTGGGTCTTTTGGAAGATGGCCAGTTGCCCGCCTATTCAGCGGGAACCCGTCTCCAATGAGGCTTTCAATGAGTCGAAGAGCACCGCTCAGCGCATGGCTACGAGCAAGCGGCTGCGGCCGACGCCAATGGGGGCCGTATCCATGGACTTTTTACGCGACGATATTCACAAGCTGGCTATGGATAATCTCAAGTCGCCAGAGAGGTATCAGCTGCCAGAGCTAGATGACTTCAAGAGCAAAATCGCAGATGACGACTTCGAGATTGCCATGCCGACCAACGAGCAGACCAAGGCTGCGGCCATTGCGGGCAAGGCGAGCAAGAGCTGGAGGGCTCTTCGTCTGGGGGGCCGTTTCAAGTTGGCTGCGTTCGACAAGATCGACGATCCCAAGAACATTGATCCCATATTCCAAGACCTTGATGACGAAGATGATGACGGGAGTGAAGACGAAGACGCGGCGGGTGAGGAGGACATGCCCGAGAATCACGACCCCATCATAATCACCGGCCCCAAGGGCGTGGGAAAGTCGGCACTGGTGGAAAAGCTACTAGAACAGCACAAAGGCGTCCTCGCGTCTGTGGTGCGGCACACTGTGCGAGAACCTCGCGATGGCGAAGTCAAGGGCAAGACATTCCACTTCGTTACGGCCCAGGAGTTCAACCAGCTACGCGATGGCGATCGCCTGATCGAGTACGGCACGCGAGACGGAATCGAGTACGGCACCAGTGTCAAGGCCATTGAGGCCATTCTTGAGACCGGGAGAGTGCCAGTTATTGAACTGGATCTCGAGGTGAGCCTGACATAGCTCCTCCACCTGCACATTAAGCCCTTAAGATGCTAACTTCTATCCCTAGTCTGCTCAGTTCGCTAAGGACATGGACGCTGCAGCTCGATACATCCTCATCAATCCCCCTTCCCCCTCGTCGCTGCAAGACCGCCTCTCCAAGTCTGGGCATGACGAGGCTGCCATCCAGGCCATCCTCGCCAAGCTGCGCGACGAGACGGATGAGATCAAGGTCGCGGAGCTGTTTGACAAGACTGTCACCAACGACGACCTCGAGCAGGCGGTTGAGGCATTGAGCGCCTACATTTTCGAGAAGGAAGGGGAGGATGAGCGGCGGCAGCAGGCTGAAGATGACGTGGCGCCTGCTGAGGCTGAGGCTAAGGAGGAGCCGCACAGAAACGACGGAGATGCGAGCATGGCCGATGCGCAGACGGACAAGGCGACGGAGGAGAACAACGATGATGATGCGAGGAGGGACCGCACCGAGGAGCGGTGCATCGAGGTCAAGATGTGAAGTAACAGGGCTGCCGGCTACCTAAACAGCCGTTGCTGGTTGGACTGGTCTTCACACACCCGGAGGCCCTGCATATTGCACCATGTAACCAATCATTCATGTTACTGTACACTACTTGTCGAGAAAACACCTGCCATGCAGGCGGCGGGTACCAAGGATACGACCAGGGGACGGAGTACGGGAGTATAGGAGCAGACAGTTTTCGCAAAGAGTGGAATTTTTGACACATGGCGACCTAGAAGCAAACTAGACTAGCAATCTACTGTACCACGGCACGCAAGCAAAAACGTGTTGAGCATGTTTTTTGGACTTTTTTTCTCGAGCAATTATCTTCCTCCAGCCGCGCAGGATTGTACGAAATCCGAGGTTCCCTCAAGCAAGGAGCGAGCAAGGTCAGTAGATGAGGCCAACTGAGCTTAGTCCTCTTCCTCAGAAGACTCCTCCTCATCCGCCTCCTCCAGCCACTTGATGAAGGGCTCGGCGGCCTTGCGGATCTTCCTCGACGTAGACAAGTCGATGTACTTCTTGCTGGCCTTGGTGCCCCACTTGATGGCCACCTCCTCGCTGATGAGGTCGTGGTGGTAGTACAGCTGCAGGATCTTGACAACGTGCTGCATCAGCTCAGGGTGGTCCTTGCCGAGGCTTCCGAGGAGGCGCTCGGTGCCACCAAGCAGCGCCTTCTCGTGGCGGTCAGAGGTGACGACCTGGATCGAGGTTAGTCAACCGCCCATGAGCATCTACATACGTCAAGGGGAAATGACGTACCTGCTTCAGCATGCTAGCGCGCTTAGGGATCTGGGTGCAGATGTTCTCGTCAAACAGAGTCTGCGCGAAAACCAAGACCGTGCGATGCTTGCCCTCGATGCCAAGCTCCTTGGCCTTGAGGTAAATGTGGATGGAGTCAACCTTGTCAATGCTACCCTTGTCGTTGGCCTCCCCCTGGATCCAGTTGCCGAGGTCGTCGTAGACGGTGTTGCCAGCGCCTTCGCCATCTTCGTCCTCATCGTCGTTGAGGCTGAGCTTCTGCTTGAACTCGCCGGGAAGCTGAGCCTGGCGAGCCTTGACGGCCTCCTCGCTCATGTCGACTGCCCACTCGTCGTCCTTGACCTCGAGGGCGGCATCGAGGGCGGCAGCCTGAACCTTTTGGAACTCATCATCGCTACCGGCGACACCATTCTCTTCGTTCTCGTTGGAGCCATGCTCGGAACCATCGTCGCCACCGCTGCCCGCGCCGTTCTCCTTGGTACCGTTGCCATTCTGCTTGGCCTTCTTGGCAGCACGGCGCTCAGCCTTGTCCATCTTGCCCTTTTTGTTGGGCTGGTTCTTGAGGATGTAGCCGCTGAGCTTGAGGCGGAGGTCGACATCAGAGCGCTGGCCACAGGCCTTGCAATCGAGAAGGATGCGATCGTTGTTGATGTTCACATCGGTCTCAGGGTTCTTGCACTTCTTGCAGAGCACAAACTTGTTGATGAAGCCATCGAGATGGTCCTGGAGCTTGGCCGACTCGTGGGCGCCGTTGATGATCCAACGATCGTCCTTGGGGTCGTTGTTGGTCATGGCACCAAGTTCGAAACCAAAGTACTTGTTGAGGTACGAAGGAGGACGCGCAAGAGAGGCGGCGACGCTGGGCAGGTTGACGACGACGGTCTTGATACCGTTGCCCTTGCCCTCGATCTTGGTCTGCAGACGCTCCATCTTGTAGCGATAGAACGCGTCGCTGACATCGCGGCGAACATTGATGAGAGACATGGCGGCGGTTGCTAGAGAACGATAAACGAGGATAGGTGGCGTTGAACGGTCGAGGCTTGACGAAGGGTTTGGGGCTGTTGGAGAGGAGGCTCTAAGGCGACGAAGGCGTCATGAAGAGGATTCTCGCGAGACAAAGAGAGCTGGCGAAGCGGGTCGAGCACGGAAGGTATCAGAGCTCAAGGAGACGCGTGTTTGACATGGGGCAAACCGAACAAAGTCGTGGGATGCAGTAGGGTAGGCATGAACTCCAAGTTCGATATTTCAGCCGTCGGAACTGATGTCGGGGCTACACGGTTTTCGCGGTATGCGAAACAACTGCAGCTTGAGGTGTGAGTACACGTTGAGCGGATCGTGCTGATACATAAACAGCAAATGTGCACCGAGGGATACTAAGTGTCGGGTTCTTCTTGGAGTGCAAGAGGCGAGAACACGGCGCTCGAGAGAGATGCTGGCGGCGGAGTTGGAAGCTGGTCGGCACCGTGATCGAACGAACGATGTCGGTGGCGGGGCGAGGTGGTGGTGGTTTGGACGAGGAGAGTTGCTGTGGATTTGCGCGCTGCGACCGACGGGAGAGTCAGCAGGCCAAGCGGTTGTGTCGAAAGCGCAGATTCGGCGGGAAAGCGTTGCGACGAGCGTTCTCCGGACAAAGGCGTGCAGAGAAGACGGTTGGTGGTGGAAGCGGGCGGGAGGTAGAGGGAAGAGGAGAGAAACCAGGCGACTACGGGGAATTTGTGGCAGAGATTTTGGGATGGAGGTGGGGTGGACGTGGCTGGACCCCGGGAAACTGCCGAGTCGGGCACCCCTCAGGCCCTGGAGTACCTATGGCCGCTGAAACGCACCTGCTTACAGGCCTCGGACGCCGCCCGGCCCGGGCGCCAGGCCGCCATGGACGCTGGAGGCTCGTGGAGCCACCAATCACGGCCGTCGTCAGAGATTTCGTTCACGTCAGTCGGCGCGACTCGGGGATTCGGTTTTAAGGGCAGAGGGCGCGTGGATGCCTAATTAGGTAGATGCCTGTTTGTTTGCCTTGCGCGGTACGGACTACGGAGCACCTCGTACCCTATTCCCTCCTACGTACCTACCTAAGGTAAGGTAGGTCTGTCACCGCCAGATGCGATGCTCCCTCCCAGGAACGGCTGGGCTGTAAGGCATCAAATACAGAAGCAAGGACGGATCCCTGGCCGTGGCACGACGCGTCACGGCGCTCGGCTCACCCGACGTTTCACAACGTCGTGCCCACCTTGCTGGGACGGTTCCAGGCCCTTTTGACCTCCCCGCGTGGATGTGCTCTATTTACAAGTAAATACCTACCTGTGTGCGTCTCAACTCATTTACTATCTGTGTCCAGACACGTTCCAGCGTTCTGGCAAAGTTGCCTCAAAGGTCGCCCGCTGGCCGTTTCTCGCTGCCCACTGGCATGGTGGCACCGTCCACCAGCGGGTGAAACTGCAGCAAGCACCTCCTGCCAAGCGGCCGCGTCGAGATGAGCTGGTCCGACATGGTCATCGACTCCTCCGTCATGGACGGGTCAGGCGTCGTGCTAAATCTGGAATAGACGTCCCGGAGGACCGTCTTCATCTCGGCCAGGGCAAGGCTGTGTCACGTCAGGTTAGCCTGCTCGTTTGCTTCGCTCTTGAGAGGTTTGCGACTCCACGGGCCAACTCACTGCTTTCCCACGCAGCCTCTCCCTCCGTTGGCAAAGGCAAACAGCAGCCGCCTCCTGTCCGCGTCTCCGTCCGCTGCCAGCCACCGGTCCGGGTCGAACCTGTCCGCGTCCAGGTACACGTCCTGGTTGATGCGGTGCACCGAGTACGCCTGGCAGCTCACGATGGTCTTCTCCGGGAACCAGAAGCCGTCGATCGTCCGACCTCCCTGGGGAACAAGGCGCGGCAGGGACATGGGGATCGCAGGGAAGCAACGTAGGGTCTCGCACAGGATAGCATCCAGCAGCGGCAGCTGATCGATGGACGCCCCAGGCTTGTTTCGGAGCTCCTCCGCAAGTCTGCGCTGGTAGCGGATAGACCGCGGCTGCGACAGCTCCCACATGAGGAAGCACAGCGTGTCTCCTGTGGTGTCGATTCCCGCTACCATGTGGTCCAGGCACTCGGCCGCCTTGTCGATCGAGTCAAGTTCGCCAGTCTTCTCCTCCAGACGACCCATCAGCGTGAAGCTTGCCGCGTCGGTGCGTTGGCTCGTCGACAGCACATAATTGTCTGCCAACGGCACCTCCCTGGGCTTCACAAACAGCGACAGGACCCTCGCAAACACGCGATGGAGAGTTGGGCTATAGTAAGAAATGAGACGATCTGGCGCATTGTCAGATGTAAATTCCAAGGCTGCTGTCCGCTCGTCAGACTCACGCTGCAGGCTGTCGTCGGCCGCCACTTGGTGCATCATGACCTCGTCCTCTTGCTTCCCCAGGCAGTCCGAGCCATTGGGGTGGAACAGGTGGTGGGTGACGCAGTCGCAGGCATAGGCGTGCAACGCTAGATCTGTAAGCAACTAGTCTCACCACGGTTGTTGATCGTGGACAAACCCATCTGTCCAATGTGTTAGTTGTCACTCATCCACGACCGGCGTTGTCGGGACTTACGAAAATCTCCGAGGTCTTGCTCGTCGAGGCCGAAGTGCAGCGGCGGACAAACGCGCTGGAGCGCTGCTGGATGCCATCCATGGAGACGCTGCGCATGACGTTGGTGTTGGCGTAGCGGTCCGCAAGGATCCTCTTCCTCCTGGCGTGCTGTCATCAGGTCAGCCAAGGAGAGATCTACAGTAGGGACAATCCATTGCCTACATCTGCCTTGTTCAGAGTCGTGAACATTGTCCTGTACGAAGATATGTGAGAGGGCTGCTTCGGCCCCAAACAGCTTCGTCTTGCACGCGATAACTCACCTCCGGCCATATATTCTGAAGAGATTATAGAAGTCCGACTTGTCGTATCCGCTCCCGCCCGAACAATATATCTCCTTCACAGCTGGCCAGGACGTAAACGACACCTCGTTGGGTGCCACCCGCACAACCGCGCCATACTTCTTGTGCAGCTCATGGATGTAGACGGTCCTGCTGGCATTGATTTCCTTCCACTTGAGCACGAGGGTGGTGAAGAGAGAGATGGTCGGCCCTGGCACCTTCCGGAGCGGTGAGCTGAGACAGCGGACCAGGTAAGCGACGAGCAGCAAGCACGCCGCCGCGGCGATGTAGACGGGAGACAGGAGAAGCATCGTGAGCGAGGACGCGAGTCTCAAGGGCAGTTACATCGAAGCAACGACAACATCAGAGATTCTGAGTCGAGAGTCAGGAACAGGTGTGGTGAAGAGGACGAGAACAGTGACTTCTTATCTCCAACACAAGAAAGGCGACGGGTCATAGGCGATGATTCGGTCCTCCATCCTGGCGCCGCCCGTGGCACCCGCCTTCACCCCGCAAACCAGTAACCAAATCGGGAAGTAATTGGGAGAGCGAAGCTTAAAACCCACCGACTGCCAGCGTCGCAGGGTTACAGTGTTATAGTGATGGACGGCAGTCGATTCTCGCGCTGCGGTTGTCGTTGGCCTGGGCACGAACAAGGGCAATGTGACACTTGTGAAGCATCCACCAGGCCCGCTTCTTGGCGTGTTTGTAAAATCTCTGCTCTTCATATACAGATGAAGTATCCGATTTACTCATACACGGCAAGAAGCAGGCTTGGGCTTCAATGCAAAGAGGTGGATGTAGGGTAGCCGGGGTGGAGCAGTACGGCATCCAACATGCTACTCGTACGATTCGCTTCTCACAAGGTGGGGATGATCTGAAAACGCCGGGCCAGGACAAGTTGAGTCGCCCTCGTTTGGTTGAATCGCCCGCCTAGAAAGGACGACAAGCCGCCTTTCTCCTGTATTGTTGTGATACACTCCCGCATCAACTCGGGCTGGCATTAACGTGTATGCCCCCGCACATTCCGTTGTGGCCTGCTGAGCGAGACGCCGTAGTCGAGGGTTGGACACGATGTACTTGGTGCAGCTTGGTACGGTCCCGGCTAGACGTCTCACCTTAATCCTCCTTCGTACATATGGCATGAGCACCAAGCTTACATCGGATGAATGCTCCATGCCAAGGCATGTATGATGGATGACCTGCCCAGGTTGGTTGCCACTTGGCCTGGAGTTGTGGCGTGCCACTAGTCTGTGCACGCTCACTACCTAATCCCACTCATTTGCTACATGTCGTTGCATCCACGTGGTTTATCGTGTTCGCGTCGCCGTGATGCGAGGTCAGGAATAAATACAGTTGTTTCGTCTGACAAGTAGAGCTCCACTGGCGTCGACCCGTGAGTGGCATTGGAATGGAATAAGAATAGAAGCCCAGCAGCCCGAGACCTCATCTCCATCTCAGCCCCGGCCGCATCCCCTAGCACGTATTCGTCTCGGTGCCTCTCTCGGCAAGTCGTGCACCTCCACCGGAGCTGCTGTACCATTCCTACCGCACCCGCACCCACGGAGCTACCCAAGCAGAGCGACAGCCTCGTCGTCTCCAACGCAACCGGGCCAATTGTCTACCAACGTGAGGCCGATCAGCCCTGTCATCATGGCGCGCGTTCGCTCTTATCCCATCTTTCAGCTCAGCCGAGTCCCCGACTTCTCACCACTCACCACTCACCTACCATCCGTCCACTTGCACCTCCCCAGCACGCGCGGGCTTTTAAGACAGCCCGCATTGTTGACGATATTGGCCGCTTGACTCGCCGTGGATCCCGGCTTGGCTTTCCAAGGGCCGGCCACGCTCGTCTATCAACTTATACAACGACGGCGCATCCTCATCGCCTCGCTCCTCATACTTGTCAGCACCAGCATCCAAACCGTCCGAGAAAACCTGCACGGCCCCGTCGCGCCCCTCCCAGTGAGCCTCCTCTCTCTCCCACCCGGGCATTGGGCCCAGGTCCGACGCGCTCTGCGAAGCCTGCTGGCTGATGAGGGAGCTGGCTGGTGGCCCCAAAAAAGGGAGCGATCCCAACGAGGCACAACGGCCCGTCGCCTCGTAAGGTAGTGCTGTCATCACAAGATTAGCAACATCAGCACCATCAGTTTCAGGTCAAGCATCGCAGCGCAGCGCAGCGCATCACTGCCTCTCCTTCCCACCTCCCCCCTCCGCTCACCCCTGGCCCCTCTTCCCTGTCTCCCCGTGCGGCGACTTCAGCAGCAGCAGCAGCAGCAGCAGCAGACGCGGCCAGAAGTGGACGTCTCCTTGGTGCGAGGATGCCGAGCTTTGGTCGCTTGAGCAAGCACAGCAACCGTTCGCAGCACGCGATAGCCGAGCCGCCGCTGTCTGCCGTCTCGCCCTTGTCTGTGTCTGGAGCTGCCCCTGGCTCGGGCTCGGGCTCGGGCTCGGGCACTGCAAATAGCGGTGCAGGCCAGGCCGACTCGCCTGCAGAAGCAGCGATCCCCCAATCAGCCTTGTCGTCGACCACGGCCCTCAGCTCCAGTGAGTCTTTTGTCGACGCGCAACAACAGCAGCAGCACCAACAGCAGCCGCCGCCGCCGCCGCCGCCTCCTCACGTCTACAATCCGCAGTCGGCCGGCGCCAATCCCTCGCCGCTGCAGATCCCTCCTGGCGTCAGTGTCGGCAGCTCGCCTGTGTTTGACGGCCGCCGGCCGCCGCCGCAGACGCCTGTCGGCTCTGCTGACGCTGCTGTCAGCCGCTCCCAGAGCCAGCTCTACGCGGCTGCCCTTCACCAGCAGCCGCCACCCCTCCACACCCACGCACCACCGTCTCAACACCAGCAGCAGCAGCAGCAGCAGCAGGTCTACGGCATCGCCTCGGGCGGCTCCATTGACGACCTCCCCAGCACGGGCAGCTACCAGCAGCCGTCGCCGATTGCCGCAAACGCCCCCGAGAAGCGGTCGACTCGCAAGCTGATCAAGGGCATCTTCAGCTCCGGACGCAGCTCGCACGACACCCCGCACCAGCAGCAGCCGCAACACCAGGGCCACGGCCATCACAGCTCCGACGACAACACCGCAGGGCTCGCCCCCAGGCCGTCCAAGAGGGTGAGCAGCCCTCCCGTCCTCAATACCAGCCTATCCCAGCCGACCCAGCAGTCCCCCGGCCGTGACTGGCACACCCAGGGTCCACACCTCCAGCAGCCGTCTCCCTTGCAGCACCTGGGCGAGGTCGACGAGTATCCATATTCTACACAGGACTCTAACGTCGATCTTCCGCCGCAGCACTCCCGAATCGCCCTCGCCGATACCACCATCCGCCAGGTGTCCGGCGAACAGCTCGAAGCATCGCCCTACGACGAGCTCTACCACCCGCCGGACCATCCTCCACCCCACCAGCAGCAGCAGCTCCAGCAGCAGCCCCCGCCTCCGCAACAGCAGCCACTGCAACGTCGAGGAACGCTGCATATCCAGGACCAACAGATTCGTTACGACCCCCAGCAGCAGCAAGGTGTAGCGTACGACCATCAGTCACTGCAGGGTCGCCAGCAGCTGTTCCATTACCCTACCAATCCACCCCAAGGTCCCTATCAGCCAGGCTCTGAGCCACACATCGTGACAAGTCACCTGGGAACAGGGTCTCAGCAGCAGCAAAACCCCGAGACCATTTCTCAGCTTTCGCACGAGTCGCCCATCATTGATCCAGACCAGAGATCTGCCAACCAGCAGCAATCTGCCCAGACGTCGCCCGCTGTTCACTACTCGGCCGCTCAGGTTCAAGACGCGGCGTCTACGGCCCCCAAGCCCCCTCCTATTCAGACTTCCAACATCCAGCCTCAGCAACAGCCCACGATGGCTCCGCCCGGAGGAGCGCCGTCGAATCGCCGGATGGACGCTGAAAAGGGCCTTCGAGGTCAGGTCGAGCCGCCGCTGGGTCCACCCCCGGGATACCGTCATGGCAGCATATCTATGAATTCCATGAGCCCTCTCCCGCCCCCACCTGGTGGCCCCCAAAACCCCGCCTATCGAGGCGATCGGGCATCGCAGTATGAGGGACCAGGAGGCGTCGACCAAGGCCGAAATAGCCCGCAGCCGTCGAACCCGGACCGCGACGCCGACGGAGAGAAGCAATTCAAGGACCTGCGTGAGACTTCTCCTCTACCTGGCACTAGCAGACCAGCAGTTACTGACGTCTACGCAGTCACCAAGTACAAGAACGTGAAGCGTCTCTACTTTGACGGCAAATCCCAGATCGAGCAGCTGACCAGCCAGGTGGAACAACTCCAAAACGCCGTCGCAAATCAACGCATGTCCCAGTCGCGGACTGCGTGGGATGACAACGAGTACACGACCAGATTCAACCGGCTCAATGGCGCCATCAATAACCTGGCCTTCAACATCCGCAAGGACTGGCGCAGCCTGCCCCCGTGGCTCGAGAGCTATGTCAGTGCGGATGCGCTCAAGACGGGCAAGCAGGAGATGACAGCGGTCGGCCGAGCCATTGTTACGAGATGGATGGTGGAGGAAGTCTTCAACAAGTGCTTCCACCCAGGTCTGGACCCGCAGCTAAGCTCACAACTGAAGGAGGTTGAGCTCAGCATCCGGGGCAACGCATACACGATGCACAGCCAGGAAGAGTTTGACGCACTGACGACCAAGGTTGTGAACTGGAGGATGGCGACGCTGGATGGGCTGCAGAGGCGGCTCAACTCATCTGCGACGGGCGACAACCGATCGATGCTGACCAGCAAGGCGACGACGAACCTGACGGCGTATCTGTACCAGTACCTGTGCAGCCCGCCGCCTTCTGGCGTGGAGGGCAGCACGTCAATGATTGCGGAGCTGGCCGTGGCCATTGCGTCGAACTTGCCGCTGGAAAGCCGGGACGTGGCACTCATGTATCCCCTGCCTGGGGATGTGGTGCAGCCTCACCTGATGGAGGTTGAGAAGACGGGACTGCCGACGTTGGATTCTCAAAAGTCTGAGATGGAGGCGGACAATGACGAGGATGAAGCGGACAAGGACAAGGACAAGAATGGCAAGACGCGGGGAGATAAGCCCAAAGCCGGTACGTTGACAGGCAAGCCCAGCGGCACGCTCCAGGCCGGCAGGAGAGGCAGCACCGCTTCATCGCTGGATCTGAGAAGTACTAACAGAGAAGCACGCCCAGGCCTCCCCAAAGATGTCAACAAGGTGCGGTTTGCTGGATTCATGGCCCTCGAAGTGAGAGGACGTCAGGTTCTGATGAAGGCGCCGGTATGGACTTTCTGAGTACATGGCTAGACGGAGACGGGGTGATGATGTCGTCGACTCTGGCTAGCAAGTTTGAGAGTGCGAGTTTTCCGAGCCATGATTGCGAGAGCGCTTCTGTTGATAAGAATGGGCGAGTTGATACCGGGAGAAGGCAATGAGGAAAGAACAGGGCTTGGCCTGGAGTGACGAAGGCTGCCATGTCGCATGCATGACGGGTTTTGGCATGGCGGTTTCTCGGAAGAAGCGGCGGCGTTGTGCCGTCCTAGATGCATGATGCCCGATGCAGAAGGAGACGTTTGATTTTAAGAGACATTGAGCGAGGATCCAATGTCAAGCGCTCTGACTGCGAGCTATAGCGCAGTCTGCCTGGTGTATGGCCCATACCTCGTTTGCGGGGATGGAAAACTCAATCGTAGAGGACTCTGTATAGCAGTCGTGTGACTATGGCGCATGGCTGAGCCAAGCCCTTTGATGCCCAGCCTAGGCTGAGCGATGGAGGAGGAGTCACAGTGACAGAGTGAGGTGGCGAGTTGAGTCACACTTGGCGTCTCCCTGCGGGTCCAACCCGATACCCCACCGTGCCAGAATAAAGACCTGATGACAAGATACCTGCGAAACTAAGGTAGGAAGCTCGATGACTCTTTTCTCAGGCATCTGGAGCGTCACCGGTTGACCGCTGACGACGAAGAAAGTGAGCGCCGCTGA
Organism: Tolypocladium paradoxum; assembly: GCA_002916505.1. NCBI lineage: Eukaryota > Fungi > Ascomycota > Sordariomycetes > Hypocreales > Ophiocordycipitaceae > Tolypocladium > Tolypocladium paradoxum. The sequence goes on from PKSG01000274.1 coordinate 141,539, forward strand.
CTGGAACCTCGCAAGCCCAGGGTTCTGGCGCACGGCTCCACTGCCTCTCCGTAACGCCAGGACTAGCGCTAGCGGTACATAAACCCACCAGCATCCGAGAAAAAATCAGCTCCCGCGTCGCAGAACATCCATCATACCTACCTACCTGCATTCGACACCCTCACCTACGCACCACCGCCCCAATTCGCACCGTCGCAGCGCCTCCTCCAAACACCCGTCGAACCACACACGGAGGAATTCGCCGAGAAAGATTCTAGAAAATGGCTGTACGAGCTCAGTTTGAGAACTCGAATGAGTAGGTTCTTCGTCGTCCCGAAGCCCTGCGACCAGCGACGAACCCCGCCCCCGCCATGACTATCACCACCACGAGAGAGTCGTCGACAGACGAGAGTATCTGGGAGCACTGGATGGCTGACTTGCGCTCGCAGGGTCGGCGTCTTCTCGACGCTCACTAATTCGTATGCCCTGGTGGCCCTCGGTGCCAGCGAGAACTTCTACAGGTCAGTCCGCCTGCTCCGAGCCAGAGCCCTGGAACCCGAGCTGACCGCCGCGAAACAGTGTCTTCGAGGCTGAACTCCAAGACATCGTGCCCACAGTCCGGACAACCATTGCCGGTACTCGCATCATTGGCCGTCTCACCGCCGGCAACCGAAAGGGTCTCCTCGTGCCCACGTCCACCACCGACCAGGAGCTCCAGCACCTGCGCAATTCCCTCCCCGACTCGGTCCGCATCCAGCGCATCGAGGAGCGCCTCTCGGCCCTCGGAAACGTCATTGCCACCAACGATCACATTGCCCTCATCCACCCCGACCTCGAGCGCGAGACGGAAGAGATCATCGCCGACGTCCTGGGCGTCGAGGTGTTCCGTCAGACGATTGCAGACAACGTGCTCGTGGGAAGCTACATGAGCCTATCGAACCAGGGTGGCCTCGTCCACCCCAAGACGAGCATTCAGGACCAGGACGAGCTCTCGAGCTTGCTGCAGGTGCCACTTGTTGCCGGTAGCGTAAACCGGGGAAGCAACGTCGTCGGCGCCGGCATGGTCGTCAACGACTGGCTGGCCATCACCGGCCTGGACACAACCGCCACAGAACTCAGCGTCATCGAGAGCGTTTTCCGACTAGGCGAGGGTCTGGGCCCCAGCGACATCAACACGAGCATGAAAGACACCATGGTGGAGAGTTTTTACTAAACACGCATATGGGTTGCCTTCATTCATTGCTTGCTTGGTTGATTTGCGCACGGGGCCCGGTGTTGGGAATGTTTCGATGATTGCATATTCTCAATTTTCACCATGTCCACGCTTCTTACCCTTTTGGGATGGTAGGGTGTTTTATTTAAACAGACTTAGAGAGGAGAAAGCTGGAGGCGGCAAGGAAGGATCGGCACGGACCGATGTCTCTGCGGTCGCGGGGTTCTGCATGGGCGGCGTTCTTTCTGTGACGTCTTAACGTCACGATGTTTGGCTGATTCTGGCGAGGGTGTGTTTGCAAGACGACGGCAATTTGTATTATTGCCAATACCCTACGGACTACGGACTAGACGCTCGAATTGAAGTGGCTGGCGGGGCATAGACGCCGTATTCATGCTAGTATCATCGGCCTGGGACGTTGATTCTACTCGTAGATGTCCATGCCATAGCGAGTGGATCAATATGACAATATCTCCAGTAATATTGTATGTAAGCTCTTGCCTTCACCGCCTGCTCTTCCTGGCCATCGAGCCCCTCCATCCAACCCTGTCAGCGGCAAAACAGCGTTCGACACCCAGTGATGATCACAAGTAATACATATTTCTTTCTACGAACCGGTGGCAGAGACGCCCCTCCGTGAACGATCCGGGCCCGACATGTCTCCCACGGAGAACAGGCCGGCTCACCTCGAGCCCTCGGAGCTCGGCACAAAGGAGTAGTGCGTTCGCTGCCGTCCCCTCTGCCATGTGCGATTGCATCGGCGACCAAAGACGAGGCAAGAGACGCGGGAACAAGCGCTGTTGGCTAACGCCCTTTGTCTGAACGCACAGCTGGGTCAAGCTCTACACGAAGGAGCTCGCCAACCACGCCGCCGACCCCTCCGACATTGGCACCGTCTGGTTCGACGACTCGGACGCCGAGGCCAAGATGGTCGCCTTCCTGTGCGGCCTCGCCGACGCCGACATGCCGGCCAGGCACGCGGCGTCGCTCCTGGACCTCGGCTGCGGCAACGGCTCCCTGCTGTTTGCGCTGCGCGACGAGGGCTGGACGGGCCGCGCGCTCGGCGTCGACTACAGCCCGCAGAGCGTCGCGCTGGCGCGGCAGGTGGCCGCCTCCAAGGACCTCTCCGCCGCCGCCGCCGTCGAGTTCGGCGAGTGGGACGTCGTCGGCGGGCCCGTGGACGCGGTGCTCGGCGCGCCGCAGCGCCAAGGCTGGGACGTGGTCCTCGACAAGGGCACCTTTGACGCCATCAGCCTGTCCGACGACAGGGACGCCCGCGGCCGCCGCCTGTGCGAAGGCTACCGCGCGCGTGTCCTGCGCCTCGTCCGCCCCGGCGGGCTCTTCCTCGTCACGAGCTGCAACTGGACCGACGACGAGCTGACGGCGTGGTTCGCGCGCGGCGACGAGCGGCCAGCACCGGCTGGCGAGGACGGCGGCGGGTTCGAGGTCGCCGGGCGGGTGCAGTACCGGTCCTTCAGCTTCGGGGGTGCCAAGGGGCAGACGATTAGCACCATGTGCTTCAAGAAGATGTGACGGCGCCTGTTGGAAAGGAACAGAAGAACGAGGCATCTAGACGACGTCAAATGTATAATGATACCCTTTCAGAGCAATCTAAGAAAAACGAAGCATGTGATTGAAGACCAAGTTAAGCCATTCGTACTTCCGTATCATACACCTCGACGGCAACAAGGCGCCTCAAGAACCAATCTCCCCACGCCGTGCCCGGCTCACCCCCTCCCCTACTTGCCTTTCCTCGCTCGCCCGGCTTTCTGACGCTTGTATATAGGTATATATCTAAGGTAGATGGGGCATAACATAAGAGACGTCCTGCTACCCCTCTCATCTTATCTTCCAAACTCGTCGACAGGTCCCCAGGGTGCGGGCCACTGAAAGGAGGCGACAGAGGAGAAGGGACATGTTGTTTTGTCTAGTCGTGGCAACAAATAATTGCTTCATTACGTGTCTCTTCACTTTTCTCTCTCTCATCTATGGTGATGTACTCATTGGCTCCCCACCCGTCGCGGATCCCGTCGCCTCGACCGCCGCAGTCGTCGCAAAATATCGGACGTCCACATCGTCATCCTTCTGCAGCTTGCTCAGGTTCGGCATGATCCGCTGCTGGATCAGTTCGCTGCCCCGCGGAGACGGGGCCATCTCGGCGCCGTCCTTCTCGAGCGAGTACAGCGTACCCTCGTCCGGCAGGCGGCGCATGGCGTTGATGAGAACCGAGTACGTCTTGGCCACGTTGAACCGGATGTTGGGGATGTCGTCGTCGACCATCTTGTCGAGCATGGGCAGGATCGACTTGGCAATCACATCCATGCTGACCACTGTCGCCAATGTCTGTCCTCCCCGTTAGCCATCACGCCAAATTGTCAACTGGGACTCGACTTACCGAGATGGCGAAGCAGGTAGTCATCCTGTAGAGGTAGTTGGGGTGGCTGCCCATGCCCATGACCTTTGGGATGATCTGCGAGCTGGCCCACTCCACACCAAACACCTCGGTCAACTTCTTCAGGTTGTGTGTAGCAGCCTCTCGAATAGAAAAGACTGTGTCTCCCAGCCAGCCCATGCACAGGTCGCTGAGCTTCTCATCGAAGAACTTGACGCCCAGCTGGCTGGCTAGGAGGGGAATGTACTCGATGATAGCTAGTCGCACTCTCCACTGCTTGTCCTCTGCCAACTGCACGATGGCCGGGAGCAAAGACTGTGAGAGAAGATCGACGCCGATCACTAAGGCCCGTTAGCCGGGACTCCCATCATTTGTCGAACTACAGAGCATACCTTGGTTGACGAGTTCAAGTTTCGAGATGATGTGGAGCCTAACCTCCGGAAACTCGTCCTTGAGCATCTGGAGGAACATGGGGAGAAGATGATCAATAGTCCTGTGGCAGAAGGTGTAAGCTTCAGGGGCAACAGTGAAATTAGCGGCCGTCGGGGCATACTCTTGCTTGCCCAAGATCGGGGCCAATCCGCTGATTTGGGTCCCGAGGGCTGCTCGGACGTGTTGAGAGGTGTCCGACACGAGATCCTCGATACTGCCCATGATGTCGTTGAGGAGTGTGGTCCGGTCGACGAGGGCGCAGAACCCGGGGATTTGACCTGCGATAGCCGTCCGAACCTCGGCCTCGTTGTCCTTCAGAAGCTTGACGAACGCCGGCACCAGATCCCTCGACACAACCTCCTCATCGACCGCCTTTGCAATCTGCAGCGCAACGTTAGCATCGGGCCATAGTATGGCAGTTTCGCATTATCGAGTTGTACCTTTTCAAATCGGTCAGCAATCATGTATCGAACCCTCCAGCTCTTGTCCTCTATCAGGTTCCGCAGCGACGTCAACAGGACGCCGTGGCTGGACTGCTGCTCTTTGGGAACGACCTCTGCGATGGAGATGAGGATTTCGACGGTGAGTAATCGGACGCTATCCTGATCATCTTGGACGAGGTGCTGGAAGAGGGGTATCATTTCGTCTATGACGATTGCGGCAGGCATCTCCTTGACGAACTTCGCGAGGTTGGTGGCGGCTTGGCGGCGGACCATGGGCGTCTCATCGTGCACCAGCAGCCCAAACTGCTGACGGAGCTGTTCTTGGACGGGCGGAGAGACCTTCTTGTAGGGGGTGGTGAAGAGGCCGCATCCAGAGACCTTGGACGTGAACCAGTCTGCTTTTGAGAGTCGGATTGTGAGGGGAATGAAGCATTCTTCGACTTGCTTGGATGAGAGGCTTTCGCAAATCATGTTGAGCGACTCAACGGCCTTGTCGAGAGTCAGCAAGATACATACCTCGATGGGGGAAGTTGCAAGCATGGGGTGGGATTACCTTGTCTCGCACGACTGGCTCTTCGATGGCTGCCAGGTTTTCGAGAGGCGACAGCAGGACGTGGCCCCATTGAGACCCTCCGACGTACTCGATGAAGCTGCCGAGCTCCTCGCTCAGGGCGACCAGGACCTCGTCTTCATCCTCGACCGACTCTGCGATGCAACGTTAGGGCCTATTTTGTCGGCAGGCGTGTGGGCAGCGGCGGGTACTGACCGTCCAGGAAGGGGATGAGCTCTTCCCTCGTGCGCTCGGCACCGAGGGCAAGGGCGATAGTCGAGAGCCGGTGAATGGCGTTGAGCCGGAGCAGGACGTCGTCGTGCTGGACGAGACAAGGTCAGCACATGACAAGGGCAAAAACAGGACGCAGGGCAAAGCGTGGCCGCCCATTACCTTCAGCTCGTCGATGAGCACTGCGATGGGATACAGCTCATCGTTGGTGTTGGGCGCGTCAGCCATGGCGAGAGACTGGGAGGCAGCGCGTCGTCTGTCGAGATGATACGCAAGGCGGCGTCAAGCCGGAGGAGGGAGACAGAGGGAGATGAACGGCTGGGACGTGGTTCCAACCCCAGTAGCGGCGGCGGTGGATCGCGTGGGTGCGGGTGATGCAATCAATGCTTTCGCGCAGAGCAGAGCCCCCGAACTCAACAACTTGGCTGCTGGAAGCAAGTCGATGCGGCAACCAGCCAATGCGAGGGACTGACTGTGCGCAGCGGGCGGGTCGTAGCACGATGTCGACGAGCGAGAGGATCGAGGCGACTGGCGATGCTGTCGTGTGGTGGGAATGGATGATGTGTGATGGATGGACCAGGTATCGAAGGACGAGGCTCTGGTGGGAGAATGTAGGTCAGCTTTGGCAGCCCAAGCCAGCAACGCCTGGCAAGGGGGTGGTGGGGGAAAGGGAGAATTGCGCTGTAAACTCGGCGCTAGATGCCTAGGCCCAGCAAGCCCAGCTACGAGCAAGGTACCTACCTACCTAGGAAAGGTAAGGAGGTAGATACAGGGACAGCAACCAGGTACCCAGGCAGGCAGGTATGCTGCGCTTCCTAACACAGTGCCACGCGCAACTCAATGGAGTCTCTTCCCGAAAAGACCTTGGCCAACTTGGACAAAATAAATTTCCCATACGACCATCAGTGTGAGATTAAACAGGGAGAAAGATACCTAAGCTGAGGCGCTTTGCAGGTTGCTTGTTGCACAGCACGAGCCCCTCCCCACCAGCACCAGCCACAGGCGCTAGGCCGCTGGAAAGAGGGGAGCTGGACCGTTGATGTTCCGATTCTGCACCGACCAACCACTGCTCGACGCGGTCCGTTAGTGAGGTACCTCCGAACCAGAGACCTGCCCCGCCAAACCCAGGTCCCCACTGATTCCTTGTGTGGCTGCTCGACGTTGGCGGCGGCGCTGGCCAAAATTTCCCTGTGACTCAATACAAGCAGCATCCCACCAAAGCCCACCATCGACGGGACGCGAGATCGCCCAGTCAGGCGCCCAAAGAACCACACAGGAGAGGCATTGAGCGCAAATCCTCGCCATGCCGACCATTTCCGTCGACAAGTACAAGCTCTACGAGGCCCTCGGCCAGAGGTGCGTGCCTGGCTTACCCCTCCCCACCGCCGTTTACAAGCATCCTCGCCATGGCTTCCAACCCCGAGTCTAGGCCTCAAGCTGACCGATGACGACGGCCACAGGTTCACCAAGGCCGAGTTCGAGGACCTCTGCTTCGACTACGGCATCGAGCTCGACGAGGACACCGAGGAGGAAGAGAGACCCGTCGTCAATGGCGTACAAGAACCCCCGCAGCTCAAGATCGAGATCCCCGCCAACCGATATGACATGCTCTGCTTCGAGGGCATCGCCCTCAACCTCAACATCTTCCGCGGCCGCATCGCACCGCCCAACTTCCGGGTAGTCGAGCCCAAGAACGAGCAGCAACAGACCATCACCGTCCTGCCAGACACCACCAAGGTCCGACCCTATGTCGCCGGCGCCGTCCTGCGCAACATCAAGTTCACCCAGGACCGCTACGACTCCTTCATCGCCCTGCAGGACAAGCTGCACCAGAACCTGGCCCGCAACCGCACGCTGGTTTCGATGGGAACGCACGATCTGGACACTGTCAAGGGCCCCTTCACATACGAGGCGCTGCCGCCCAAGGACATAAAGTTCAAGCCACTCAACCAGACAACGGAGATGAATGGTGAGGAGCTCATGAACTTCTACGAAAACGACAAGCACTTGGGCCGCTTCCTGCATATCATCCGCGATGCTCCTGTATATCCCGTCATTTACGACGCCAACCGGGTGGTTTGCTCTCTGCCTCCCATCATCAACGGCGAACACTCCAAGATTACGCTCAACACCACCAACGTCTTCATCGAGATCACCGCCACCGACCTTACCAAGCTCCAAATTGTCACCGACATGCTTGTGACCATGTTCTCCATGTACTGCGCCGAGCCCTTCACCGTCGAACCGGTCAAGGTCGTCTCGGAGCACAACGACCTCACCCGGGTCACCCCTGCCCTCAAGCCCAGGGTCACGCATGCCGAAGTCGACTACCTCAACAGCTGCACCGGCCTGAATGAGTCGCCGGAGACCCTCTGCAAGCTTCTCACAAAAATGGCCTACGTATCTCGCCCTTCAGATCGGGATTCTAACCTCCTGGAAATCGCCATCCCTCCCACTCGTGCCGACATTCTTCACCAATGCGACATCATGGAGGACCTCGCCGTCTGTTACGGCTTCAACAAGCTGCCCCGAACAGCTCCTACGCGAAGCGCCACGGTCGGCGCCCCTCTTATGGTCAACAAGCTTAGCGACATCGTCCGAGTCGAGGCTGCTATGGCCGGCTGGAGCGAGGTCATGCCGCTCATCCTGTGTAGCCACGACGAGAACTTTGCCTGGCTGAACCGCAAGGACGATGGCAAGACTGTCATCCGACTGGCCAACCCCAAGACGCTAGAGTACCAGGTTGTGCGGACCTCCCTGCTGCCAGGCCTCCTCAAGACCATTCGCGAAAACAAGGGTCACAGCGTTCCCATCAAGATCTTCGAGGTGGCCGATGTCGCCTTCAAGGACGAATCCGAGGAGCGCAAGGCCCGCAATGAGCGCCACTTTGCCGCCGCCTGGTGCGGCAAGTCAAGTGGCTTCGAGGTGGTGCACGGCCTTCTTGACAGAGTGTTGCTGATGCTGCGTACGGCCTTCCTGACGCACGAGGAGGGCCTGACGGCGGGGAAGAGCGTCGATTTCGAGGTGAGGCAGAACCCGGGCAAACCCGACGGCTACTGGATCGAGGAGCTCAACGAGGATACCTTCTTCGCCGGCCACGCCGCCGCCGTGTACCTCCGCCTGGGAGGCAAAGAGCGACGCATCGGCGAGTTTGGAATCTTGCACCCCACTGTGCTGGAGAAGTTTGACCTGAGGTATGTTTCCCTCGAACCATGGATCATTGATTAAATATGCCGCCAACTCACCTTTTCTTGCAGATACCCCGTCAGCACCCTGGAGGTTAACCTCGAGGTCTTCTTATAAGACGGCCATAGAGGGTTGAAGGATGGGCAAGTGGGAAAGAGAGAGGCAAATTGCGGTGGTGGGAGCAAAGACGAGGCATTTGGGCATCTGACGGGAGCATATATGTCCTTGCAGACTATTTGACGAGAACAGCGAGAGGGATGATGTTACGAGATAGACAAGACAAGAAGAAGACCATGAACAACAATAGCCACGGAGGAAATATGGGAATGACGAAGATGTGCTTATTCGCTTGGCTCATGCTTCAAACCTCATGGCATTCATGCGTCGCTATGACCACAAACCCGCCGTCATCCACTCATTCTATACATGATCTAGTCCAAACAAAACCGCACACCGCTTCCTCCTCGTACCCGTAGCCGTAGTCTCCCCAGCGCCAACCCCCAAACACTCACATGGTTGCACAAATCTCCCCTGGGAACACCAAGGCGCACAGCATGCGGCCGGGCCCATCTTCACGGGTCTCATCACCGGGCCTCATCACAGGGCCTCATTGACGGCAAGAGTTGGTACTTGTCTGGGCTGAACAAGAAGTTGGGCATCAGGTGTTGTCTCTTGCGGTGCCAGATGAGCAGTTGGGGTCTCATCAGACAGCAAATCGTCTGGCTTCTCACCACCACCTCGTACCAACTGCAACAAAGAGCCGCCAGATCCGTCCCTACTGCCGGCGTCGAGGCAGTACAACGCGCCCTCACGGCTTGTTGCCTCGCTTCGCTGCTGGATGAGGGCCCAGCCGCAGCCGACCCCGCCCAGACTGCCATTGGCGCATTCCTGGCAGTCCTCCGACACGCAGCGACCGTCGCTCAGCATCAGCTCCAAAAAGTTGCCTGGTCGAGGGCAGAAGTATTGCGATGTCGCCTGAGTTTCGATGATTTCATACGGCGGGGGATCCTCCAATTGTGGAAACATGACCTCCTATGCCATCTCTCGCAGCTCTTGGTCGCTACGAGGCGGAGTTGCAGGTGCGGACTCGTCGTTCCGTCCGACGTTCGAAAACATGCCTTTGCCCAGGTTCAAGCCGGCGATTCCATCTCGGATGGCAGAGAAAGCGGTGGGACCCTCTGCGGACGCGCTGCGACGCAGCGAGGACTGGCTTGTCTCCGGTGTCAAAGTCTCATGGGCAGTTTCCACAGCCGTGAGGACAGACTGGCTAGAGACTAGCCCAGGGGGCTTTGGAGACGCGGCGGCGGATCTGGAGATGTGGGCAGGGGTGGCGTAGTGGAGGCTGGAGACTGCCGCTTGCCGGTCGTTTTCTGCCACAGCCGCGGCGTTGAGCGCCCCGTTCATCTCATCATCTGTCCGACCAAAGACCTGGTGCCACCACCTGACCTCTTTAAGATTAGGTAGTAGTATGCGTTCACGGCCCCTTTCCCGGTCATCAATGACGGAGTCGTAATCGGGATTCGTGAACTCGGCCCTTCGACAAAGGAAGTAGTCCCAGACTGACGAGGTTCTCTCGCTCGCTCTGCCATCCTGCCTCTGCTTCTCTGAGTTGTACAGGAAGGTTCCATACTGGCAAGAGTACAGGTGGTACAGCAAGCGACGCAAGAACCGCTCGTTGAACTCGAAACGGTTCTTGTTCTGCCTCAGAAGCTGGTATGTGCAGTCCAAGAACTGGTGGAATACCGGGCTGACCATTTTGGGGGTGGTGGCTTCGTCGTCGACCACCTTCCCAGATGCTGCCTCACTAATGCCAGACAGCTCGGCGTCATCCTTGTTCTGGTTGAAGAAGCGCTTGGCGCCGCTGAGAACGTTCTGGAATGCATCGTTGCGCCCGTCGTTCTCGCCAGGGTGGACCTTTGAGCCAGCAAAAGCATCTTTCTGGATCGAGAACCAGTCCTCGTGGTTCAGATGTCCAGATCGTAGCCGAAACATGTGACCAAACGACAGCCAATCCTTCTCCACCAAAACAATGAACCCTTCAAGAGTTCGGAAGTAAGGGTCGAGCATTATCTGAGCCAGGGCGCTCAGCTGGCTGGTCCGATCCCAGCCGTCCGAGCAGTGGATGAGGACGTGAGAGTGCTTAATGCCGATCCGCCGCGCTATGATTGCCGAGCCATCGAGGACGTTGTGAATGTGCCGCAGCCAGCCGCTCTGGTGCAGGAGTTCTCTATTTGGTGGGAGGGGAGATATATCGGCGTCTTTTAATGCTTCGACAACCTTGTTCAGAGAGTATCGCATGACGTGGATGTTTTCGATGCTAAGGAAGGACTTCCGCGCAAACGGGTACTTGTCCATGTTCTCTGAACCCATGCCCTGAACTTGGTTTACCATGGCGTTGATGGTCGGCCGAGCATCGACAATCATGTTGGTCTGCTGGCGGCCGTAGACGATCTGTTCCCCCGTCTTTTCATCGTAGATTGCGGCCGACCTTGATATCAGCTCATCTTCATAGCGTTCCGTCTCGGACAGCTCCGACTCGAGCATGGTGCTGCCGTTTGCCATGTCAGGCTGGCTCGATGGCGGAGTCGACTCTTCGGATCCGCCGGAAACCCATGCGGAGAAGGAAGCAGCAACAAGCTTCTCGTCCTGGACGTTGGTCTTCCTCGTGATACCCGAGAGCGGCTGAGAGCTTCTCGTAATGGTACAGTTGTTGACTGGGTGAATGTACGACAGCACCGGCACCCGGTTTCGTGATCGGAACTCTCTGGCGTACTTGAGGACATTATCCGAGATCTTAGAAGGCACGACCAAGAAGGCGGGGTAGGTGTCGCAAAAGCTATAGTCCTTGTTGATGTTGGTGATTCTCCAGCCCTTGTCGGGGAGTTTCTCGCTGATGCCCTGTCTTCGAAACTCTGCCTTGGGGTCGTAGATTTCCCAGCCATTCACCTCCCTCTCGTTCTTGAGGGACTTGTGGCTGAAAGCAAAGAGCTTCTCCACGGTCCCAAGCTTGCATGTCCTCGCCTTGATGAAGTCAAAGGTGTCGCGCGCCACGTCGTTTTCGGCGAAGTTGAACGTGACGAAAGTGAAGTCTCGGCAGCGGATGCGAATAGACGGCGCTTGATGCGAGGTCGGGGGGGTTGGTCGGAGCATGCAGTTGCAAAGCATCGGGTAGGTAAGCCATCGCTCCCGGGCCTTGGGCGGCGGGGACGAGCTTGACGAGACGTTGCCAGACTGGTCCACGGGCGCACAAAACACCATGTGGAAGTCCGTCAGCCGCAAGGTGCCGTTGGTAGTTTGGCCACCGTAAATGCCCTGGACATTGTGGATGACCTGGGGAGTGGGTCAGGCTCGTGTCTCCCAACCGCGACGGGCTGGCGACGACCGCGGCACGTACCTTCTTGGCCTCCATCGTGGCCGACTAGCCCTCGACGGTGCGAGCGAGGTGATCCGAGGCCGTCCAAGTTCCGCTATCGGATGCGCGAAGCTAAAGGATCGAGCGTTGAGGAGATGACCGCAAACAGTGGTCGGTCGCAAGCCGCCAAGGAGTGACCAGGGTGAAGACGCAGGACGGTGCTAAAACGGAGCTTGTAACATGACTTGCTACCAAGAAATCACTATTTGCAGTTGCATATTATGCGTGTCAATGCGACGCGCGCCTGGGGAAGGGAGCGAGACTGTTGCTGTATCGGAGCTGAGCAGCGTGAAGGGAGTAATAAGTGGTTGAGGTGCAGTCAGTCAGTCGTCTGCGAAGGTAAGGCGCGACACTGACGGCACAGCGACAGCGGTGCAGTGCCACAACGCGACGTCAGCAGGCGTGAGGCTCGACTGGGCCCGCTAGCGCAAACAATGTCCTCGGCCGCCGCTGAAACAGATTCTCCGACCAGCTCCATAACCCCACCACAGGCGGCACCAATTTCCACCAAAATTCCACAGCGCCTGACTGGCGGGCAAAAAGCGTGCCGGGTTAGGGCTCAACCCACACCGAAAATTGAGGGACGACTTTCTGAGGCTCGCCAATCCCGCCCGCCAGGATCGCGAAGGAAACCTTTTGACCTCAGCGCCGACTCGACTCCGACCAACCCCCCGACCGCCGTCTCTCCTCTTCGAACCGTCTCACAGTCAAGCGAACGTTCGACGTCTATATACTCCAAGATGGCCCACCCCGGCTCTCAGATGTGAGTTTGCAAGTACCCTCCGTCAATCCTTCGACGTCCTTGACCCCCCTCGAACATCGATCGACTTTGGCAGCCCGTTCCTCGCCGACGAGTTTCACAAGCCCGCCGCCTCTGGAAACGAGTGCTGTGCCAATGTCCGAGCTCGAGATTTGAAGGACAATATTTTACGTGTGGTATTCGGGCATCAATTGTGCTAACTTGGGAATTGTCCACAGCTCCAAGCGGAGAAAGTTCGTCGCCGACGGTGTCTTCTACGCCGAGCTCAACGAGTTTTTCCAGCGCGAGCTCGCTGAGGAGGGCTACTCCGGCGTCGAGGTCCGCGTCACCCCCACCGTTACCGACATCATCATCCGCGCCACCCACACCCAGGAGGTTCTCGGCGAGCAGGGCCGCCGCATCCGCGAGCTCACCTCGCTCATCCAGAAGCGCTTCAAGTTCCCCGAGAACTCCGTCTCCCTCTACGCCGCCAAGGTCCAGAACCGCGGTCTGTCCGCCGTCGCCCAGTGCGAGTCCCTGCGCTACAAGCTGCTCAACGGTCTCGCTGTCCGTCGTGCCTGCTATGGTGTCCTCCGCTTCATCATGGAGAGCGGCGCCAAGGGTTGCGAGGTTGTCGTCTCTGGCAAGCTCCGTGCCGCCCGTGCCAAGAGCATGAAGTTCACCGACGGCTTCATGATCCACTCCGGCCAGCCCGCCAAGGACTTCATCGACTCGGCCACTCGCCATGTCCTGCTCCGCCAGGGTGTCCTGGGCATCAAGGTCAAGATCATGCGCGGCTCCGACCCCGAGGGCAAGGCCGGCCCCCAGAAGTCCCTCCCCGACGCCGTCACCATCATCGAGCCCAAGGAGGAGCAGACTGTCGTCCAGCCCGTCAGCCAGGACTATGGTGCTAAGGCCGCTCAAGCCCAGGCCAGCCAAGACGCGCGCGTGGCCGAGCAGCAGGAGGGCGCTGAGGAGGAGGCTCCTGTGGAGCAGCAATAGATGCTCTCAGGGAGCTGGTCCTTGCGGGGATGAGACGAGGAAGCGAAAGGCAGACCATGACGAAGGAGCAGGTCAAGGGAATGGCGGTCTACTAAGGCGTCAATTGATCATATTTGCATCTGCTTCAGGGCATTGGAAGGTTCTTCTTTGTTTTGTAATGGTAGACCCAGCCATGAAAAGGAACGAGACCCGAGAATCTGATGAACACCTCACACATTTGGATGCCCATTTGACAGACAAACGATTGAGGATATCTCCATACGAGCATATTTCAGTGAGCGTTACAAGCGTGACCATGTTCATGAATCCTTTGCTCTTTCGATTCAAAACTTCCTATGATAGCATAGGAGTGCAGAGAAGCGCGACATGTGCTAAATCTACATCGCAAGCGTTCCACGATACCCCCCCCC